>JAJOZX010009289.1:0-47500 GCA_023014485.1 Bathynomus jamesi
TTGGTTCCTGGGAGACGGGAACCGAGAGTCCCGACTCCAGAGTTCTGGGAAGTTTGTAGCTTTGGAAATTCATGGTGGAGAGGCATGGTAGGGGGACAGGCGGCTGTCGGGTCCGACGTGGGGCCCGATTGGGGAGGGGGATTAGTAGTCGATGGGGGTTCGAGTGGCGGCTCCGGACGGCGAGTCGAGGGAACCAAGCAGAGAGCAGCAGCATAAGAGACCTCCGGCCTCACCTCCCGACTCTGCACCCTGTCTCGCGCCTCTCGGAGGCTGAAGTAGTTCGCCACCCGCAGGGACCGGACCTCCTCCTCAAACTTAAAAAAAGATACATTCGCGAGATAAAGGGTGTGTGCCGGTGCAGTTTGAACATTTAGGCGAGTTGCAACATCGTTCTGGGTGGGCGATATCCCCGCAACGTTCGCACAGTTGTTGTGGCTGTCGGCATACCGAACTGACGTGCCCAAACTTATTGCACTTAAAGCAACGGGTCGGGTCTGGAATGTATGGGCGGACCGAGAATTCACATGACGTGCGGTCTCCCATGCCCCACACAATACGATCGGAGGAGGCGCGGGATGGGGGAGGAGGTACCTCCTTGACGAGACGTGAATCTATGAATCTTAATGACACCCTGCAGTGTGAGGTCTTCTAATAACTCTTTCTCGGGTATCGTCAATAAACGAATAACGAAGATAGTGCGCTGACTCTGGTTCAGGCGAGGGTGAGGGTGAGGGTGAGGGGAAACGGTCACCGAGCATCCGAGGACTTCTGTGAGGGAGAGTAGGGCATTCGTTTCTGCCGCTGTTCGCGATTTTATAAGGAGGGAACCGTCCTTCTGTGGTCGGACGTCGTAACGGCTAAAGATGCTGCGCGTGCGGATCGCCTGAAATGTCCTTTCAGAGTTGGACGGTAGGAACCCAGAAGTAGAGCGAATAGCTAAAAATTTGTGAATACTGGGTAGGGATAAGGAAGCGGTTGGTTCGAAGTGGACTGGGACATCTAGTGGTCGATAGGACGGACGTGGGCGCCGACTTCCCCGTCCGTCACGGGGCTCTCTCCGTGGAGAGGCGGGTCGATGACGGGTGAGGGACATACGGAGAGAGCGAGAGGCCAGGTTTTCGAAGCGAGTCTTTCGTGGACCCTGTTGACTTGCCCGTAGCTGGCTGAGGGGAGCTGGGGTGGAACCCCTGTTCTAGAGGTGTGTCCAAAGGCATGGTCGAGGTACAGGTTGCGGTCGGTGACGAGGGAGGAGAATGCGAGTGTTCCGTAGCCAGAGGAGGGGCGAGCCCCTCACGACGTGGTCTTCTAGTGGTAGAGGACTCGGGGGGCCTGGTCGCCCACCACCCGAGTTCTAGGGCAAGGAGTCGAAGTATCCATACCGTATGTTATTAGATTGAGAAAAACGGACCCAGGGGCCGCGAGAAACTGCCTGCCGGTGAGAAAGGGAGGCCGAGCGCAAACCGCCGGGATCGGGGTACCTCGTTCCCAGGGGAGACACCGTTCGTTTAAAAACGGGGCCCTGTGATGCGAAAGTTTCCCCTCAAACGGCGCAAAGACCCCAGCCCCCCCAATCCCACCGGCTCGGACACCGAACCATCCAACACAGTGACGCCCATTAAGGGCATCACCTCCGGAGGACAGCACTGGAGACCCGTACTGGAATCCAAAGACTTTAGTGGCACTTAACCAGGTCTCCCCAGTAGCCTGTCCAGTACGGGTATGCCTTCCGGGGGCTAAGCACCCGCCGACGTAGCCGACTGGGTCAACAAGGGAGCCCACCCACCACGACAAGGTGGCCACAGTTGGGGGGGGGGGGGTTCCATACATATTTTTAAGCGTGAAATTTTTTTTAGCTTAACAATAATTTGGGACAGAAAGGATTAACATCCAAACAACGCTGGAAAATAGGAAAGGCAGAATGTCTAGTGTTCCCAAACTAAAGGCCCGACAAGGGACACCCTCAACAATGAAGGAAAATAGCTTGGTTGTCTCGGGGTCAAGACTTATTAACCAGCTTCCAAAGGGCCTCAGGAACGTCACAGGAGTCAAAAATGAAATCTTCAAAAGAAGACTAGATGCCTGGCTCAGGACGGTACCAGCTGAGCAGGGTATGCCTGGCTATGTGCGATGGAAATAGCATGAAAACAACAACTTTTTTTTCCATCAGGCCAGGCCTAGAGGCGAGGCCACCAGCTTGACCTTCGTGTGGAGGGAAAAAAATAAGAAATACCAAAACAAAACTTGTACCAAGTTTTATATAGCTATACAGTATATATTAACCTTAAGGAATATCAACGGAATGTTGTCTATGATATATATATATATATATATATATATATATATATATATATATATATATATGGTGTCCCGTAAGTCTGGAAGCATAGGGCAAAATGATAAAACGGCAATAAAAACGCCGGAGACTTTTGGGGATTGTTTGTGAAATGAGCGAGGATGGTAGCGGCTGTGTCATCGTCGGTGGATGTCCTCGGAGGTCCACTGCGTGGTTTATCTCCTATGGATCCCGTTTCCCTGAACTTTGCTACAAGTTTGCCGAAACAGCTGTGTGTTATCGGCGCGCGGCCCGGATGCAATCTGTTAAATTCCTCAGCGACCTCCCTCTGACTCCTATTTTCTACGAGCAGGATTACCTGGATGCGTTCTTCGTTACTCAAAGACATCATGGGCACTTGCATAAACGGAAAAACATGAATTACTTATTTTACCCTATGGTTCCAGACTTATGGGACACCCTGTATATATATCATAGACAACATTCCGTTGATATTCCTTAACCCTTTCACTGTCCAAGGCAAATTGGATGGGTTTACTCGCTACGTTTTTCCTATATAATTAAAACTGTAAATAATACAAGGATTTCCTTTTGTTCTTTTCATTATGTCTCAAATTGATTCTCTTTTTTCATTTTTTTCATTTTTTCATTTTTTTTCTAATATAAGAAGCTAATATACTTTTCAAAAGTTCATAATAATATCATAAAAGGATAAAGGATAAAGGATAAAGGATAAAGGATAAAGGATAAAATTTCAGGTTAGAAAGTATAGGTTATATACTGGATAAAATTTTTCGTGCTTTCATGTCTGTTTACTAAAAATTCTCACGTTTTCGTGTTTATATACTAAATTTCATGTTTATTTACTAAAGGAAAATATTTTCCTTTTCAAATACATAATTTTTTGTTTTGTTAGCATTATACCAATAAATATTCGTACCACAACTTCATTTGATTTTCCTGCGTTTTTAGGACCACATATGGCTCTCACCTTTTAACACATGGAAGCCTGTCTTATTTCATACGTTTAATAGTCTCAACAGATTATGATCCATACGTTCAGGAGAGTTACAACCCTTTATTTGAATGACGATTTGAGAGCCACATATGTGCCACTGTTTTGAGAGCCACATATGTGGCTCTCAAAACAGTGAAAGGGTTAAGGTTAATATATACCGTATAGCTATATAAAACTTGGTAAAAGTTTTGTTTTGGTACCGGTATTTCTTGTTTTCTCTCTTCATACGAAGGTCAAGCTGGTGGCCTCACCTCTAGGCCTGGCCTGAGGAAAAACAGTTGTTTTCATGCCATTTCCATCGCACTAGCCAGGCATATATATATATATATATATATATATATATATATATATATATATATATACAGGGCGTCCCCAAAAAATGTACACACACTTTAACAGCTGATAGCTCAATTGATGTTTCTTTCTTTCCAAGTTAAACCCATTAGAATTAATAATGGCAGTCAGACTAAGCTTGAACAAAGGAAATTCATTCTAAAATGCTACTGGAAGTGTGAAAACGCAGTTGAAGTGCAAAGACAGTTAGGAGGAGTTTCAAACAGATCCACCAACGCGACTTACCATCACTCGAATTAGAGATAAGTTTGAAGCCGATGGAACTGTTAGAATGTCCACAAGAAGCGTTCCGGAAGACCACGGACACGACAAGCCCCACAAAGCAAGAAAGAGTACGGAAACGTATCACCAAAGTCCAAGAAAATCTGTGCGGCAAGCGAGTCGTGAGGTAGGAATTTCAGAATCGTCTGTCCAACGCATTTTGAAGCGCTGTCAATGGAAAAGTTACATTCCAAGATTAGTCCATGCTATTAATGAAGATGATCCGGACCGAAGAGTGGAGTATTGCGAGTGGTAATTGGCGATGTGGATGTGGATTGGACGAAGGGGTTTCGTAGAATACCCTCCGCGTTCACCAGACCTCACACCACTAGACTTTTTTTATGGGGATACTAAAAGACAAAGTCTACGCTATAAACTGCAACAGTCGCTGAATTGAGAGCACCATTGAACGAGAATGCACACAAATACCAAACGAAATGTTTCGTGATGTTTGCGATTCCATTGCTTCGCGTTATCAGCAGTGCCTGGACCAGAACGGACGTCAGTTTGAAAACAGGCGTTGACAAAAACAATTAAATAATGTCTGTAGCTTCTATTACATTTTGAAAATGAAATGTTTTTAATAAACACTGCCTTTATAATTATTTAAAGTGTGTATACATTTTTTGGGACGCCCTGATATATATATATAATATATATATATCTCGGTGGTGATGGCTAGCGTCGCTGACTACGAATCCATCGGCCTCGGGATCGAGACCCGGTGACGGCAGGCGACGCGCACCAAATCTCAGTGTCATCCTTCCACACAACAAAAATTGGTTGGTAGATAAATGGGTACCCTGGGTAGCCTAGTGGTTAAGAAGCTGGGCTGCTTGGGGCGTGGTTCGGATTCCACGTTAAACTGTAGGTCCAAGGTGGAGTGACAAGCTTGACCTTCGTCAGAATGAACAATTCGGGCGGAAGCAAAACCAAGGTAACCAAAATAAATAATATATATTATATAATATGTATGATCACCGAAGATCAGGGCCCCCAGCTTTCGTTAGTTAGTCTTATAAGGCTAACTAACGAAGGCTGGGGGCCCTGATCTTCAGGTGATCCTATATTCTTCTTAATTTTACTAAAATAATCCATCTCATGGCTGATGATTAAGTTACATTGTCACTGGAAGTGTAACTTAATCTTCAGATATGAGGTTAGGTACCAATTTGGGTAAGGGTGGCAGAGATTATACCCGGTTAGGTTTGTTTGTTATATTAAGACACGCAAAAATGAACTTTGTCATTCCATATATGAAACTTCACGAGTGTGTTAAAATTTCTTTTGGGAGCAAAGTGGGTAGAATTTAGCTCCAAACTACCCATAAATCAACCAATAAGGAGTCACAATTTGGTACTATTAGCTTCACTATTTTTTGTGTCAATTGCAAACGTGTTTGTATTTAACTAACCTAACTTAATATTAGCTTTATATACTGTAGAAGGTGGGTTGTAAACATTTTAAGTTTCACGGACACCACATTATGTAACTTTTGGGAACATCAATTGGTTGGACCTCTGATCGGCCAAAAGTTGATTACGTGGGAAATAACTAACCAAGCTCGACGACCACCTAACCTAACCCAGACGTAAGTTACTCTGATTGTCCTGGAGTATAAAATGGGCGGAGCACCGAAATCTGGTGTCCACGAAAACAGACTATCTATCTATCTATCTATCTACCTACCTATACAGCGTAGCCCAAGATGAAAGTAGGCCATTATTCTTTAAACAAACTCAGTGGGGCTATTTTATCTTGGGCCACCTCATATATATATATATATATATATATATATAAATATATATAATTTCACCACCCCATTCAGTGGCGGATTTAGGGGGGGGGGGGCCGAGTAGGCCATGGCCTACGGCCCCGCGCCTGTGAGGGCCCCGCGTCCTCACATATAATTATAATGTTGGATTCCACTCTAAATAATACAATTGATTAATGATAGTGATAATTATGGTATCACTCTCTTTGCTGGCGGGAGTTTAGTTCTATTCAGGCGCTGTGGAGTGCACATGTGAGTGTGTTTAGTGGTAATAATGGTAAAGTCGTATCTCGAAAAGTCGCCAGTCAATAAATGGGGATGGGGGAGTTTTAGTCAGCTTTATAATAACATAAATAAGTTGAAAAATGTTAAATTAATGTAATTAATTTTTTATATGAAACGTACTAGGCTAGGTTAGGTCAGTTTAGCTTAGATTTCATAAATAATACATTTTATACATATTTAAGGAAAAGTCGCCACTGGTGGGGCTGGCGACTTTTCCATAAGCGACTTTTTCACCCGAACAACTGTTTAGTGTCTGTATTTAATTAATTAATTAAACTGTATTAATTAATACTAAACGAGGGTCAAGTGTAAATAGTGTTTTTTATGTTTTTATGTTTCAGGATAAGGCAGTGAGGCTGCACGAGGCACAATGGAGAAATCAACAAGTCGTGATCGTGATCAAGGGAGAAGTAAAGCTGGCTCTGTTAAAACGACAAGAAAAGGCAGACGTAAACCAAGAGTAAAAAAACTACCAAAAATAACCAATGGTTGACATATCCAACAGTATCTGATCTGCAAAATCCAAACTCAAACTGAATCCGGTCAAACTGAATCTGAATCAGTAGACACACCACATTACGCCTGAAACAACTGGAGAAGCCAACAACTAGTACTGAACCTAGTGTAGTTAGCGCAATTGAACCTGAACACAGTGACAGTGAGGAGAACAAGAGGGAAGTGAAAGTTATGAATACCGGTACTGAACAAGGATTTGAAAACGGATCTTGGATTATGGCCTAAAATAATTACTGAAAATGTGTGTGACTATTGGTTGAAAAAGGGAAGCGCAGAATGTCGACACTGTGATGGTGACTTCAAAGAGTCAGCTGTGAAAGAGCTAAACAGAACCGTCATTGTACAGAGACATTATTCACTCGAACTCATTCATTATCTGGCCAAGAATTAATTTCATGGCTCTGTTACTCTAAAACAACTGGTAAAGTGTATTTTGCTTGCAAGCTTATGTCAAAGGTGGAAAGCATTCACAACTGGCTTCAATGGTTGGAAGAACGCTAGGTATGTCATAGAATCTCACAGTAGGTCAGATCAGCAAAAAGTATGGTCGAAATGATATATCGAAAGACTGCGGGTGCCCGTATTGACTCTAATCTAGTACAACAATATGAAAGTGAATGCGAGTACTGGCAAGCAGTATTGAGGAGGTGTGTAGATGTTTTAAAGCTACTGTGCGAACGCGGGCTAGCCATTCGAGGTAAAGATGAAGTAATTGGATCAGTACACAATGGAAACTATCTTAGGATTCTAGAGCTGCTGAGCACATACGACAGTTTCTTGGCAGCACATATCAAGAAACACGCAAACAAAGGTAGTGGTCATACTTCCTACTTGTCCCATGTCATTTCTGAGGAAGTCATTGGAATAATGGCAGAAAAGGTTATGTCCTCAATAACAGATGAAGTAAAAACAGCAAAGTACTTCTCAATTTCTGTTGACTCCACACCTGATATTTCACACATGGATCAACTTACTTTTACAATCCGCTATGGAAAACTGATGAGTGGGTAGTTGGGAGGTAACGAAAATGGTTCACTGAGTAGGTAGGTAGTTAATCTAACAATTATTAAATTCCTTTTATGTCAATAACTGGGTGGATGAAACCAATTGGTTGCTCACCAGAGTTATTCTCCACACTAGTATTTATACTGTGTGAGAAGAGCGTGCTCGGTAATGGAGATACATTACCGCTCAACCAACCGAGGAAAAAACCAAGACAACGCTGGTGGAAAAAGCCCGCGAAGAGGAGAACAAAGGAGTACGAAAACGAACAACGGGGCGAGAGGACGCACCAGCAAGTGCGCTCTCGACAATTACACAACCGGAGAAGGGAGACACTCCAATAACTAACAGTAAGTGACTAATTGAGTTTTTAACCCATCAATTTAAGCTGGGTCAGACAAGTTAGGCCTACATTGTGGCCTAAGACCCAGCATCAACTCATAGCTTAACAAAGGTGAAGGTAGATTGCCCTAACCTAAATTGGTGAGGAATCCTACTGTGGACCTCAATTTATCTGCCCGCTCTGGACCATTTCCGGAATCTCTAGGCTGACCCCTCTAGGCTAGACTTGATCTACTCTATAGTTAGACTGGAGATATAAGGGGTGGGTTAATTGTGGACCAATTCAAACAGAGCATTTTTCGCATTGGTGGTCCGTGTGTGGGGAATTTACAAACCTTAACCTTACTTAACAAAAATTGCAGAATTAGGCTAAATGGTCTAGCCTAAGCCTAAGCCTAAGCCTAACCTAATCAAGCCTAATTAGGTCTACAACCTAGGGCCTAACTAGGAAACATTTACATTTAAGGAGTCTCATTCTCTTATAAGCTTAGACCTGAGTGACATAAGTACTTGGGGGGATTAAACCAAATTTAAACTTGACTGTTTTGTCTGTGCTCTCTCTTCTCTGGTAATTTCTTCTTGTCCTCTATTTCATTACGATCCCCAGTTAAACAATTTTGACTTAGACATGGACAGTGCGGAATTGAAAAAGTTAAAAAAGAAAAGGGGGGCAAAGTTGGGAGCTGTTACAAAGGCTGTGAACACTTTTAACAATATTACACAACCAGGTAAGGAAAATTTAGAGTGTAATTCTTAAATTGGAAACTAAAAGAAGGAAATAATAGCCATTAATGAGAGTATTTCAGAGTTAGTTGAATCCGAAATGGCTGAAGAACAATTGATAGACCTTTACGCTGATGATGATGACCAGGTAATCTCAATTGAACAGCAAATAAGGGACTACGGTCTCGTTTGACTGACTTAACACCAAAAAAAACCTAATTCTGATTTTAATCAAAGTAGAGCTAACCTTCAACAAAATTTAAGTGGCATGCTAAATCCTGAGTCACAAGAATTGAGGGCTCAGTTACCCATTTTGCTAGTACCAACATTTGAAGGGGACACGGTACAATTCCCATCTTTCATTGACAAATTTGAGAATTTAATAGGTAATAAACCTTATATTTCAACTGTTGAAAAGTTTAGTTACTTAACTAGTTCCCTTAAAGGCCCAGCCTATAACCTGATAGCCTATTTACCAGCCGTAGGGAATTCATATGAAGTAGCTATTGATCTTTTAAAACGTAATTACATTAATAAAGATGAGATTGTATATGAATTATCTCAACAAATTTTTGAATTTGCACCCATAAAAGATAACCATAGTGATATGGAAAATTTTTATACAAAATTAGAAGCTATTATAGGACAACTGGTTAGCAATGAGATAGATATTAAAGCTTCATCTTGGATTATACAAGGCATAGTACTTAGGTGCCTTCCTTCGAGGGTTAAAGATATTTTAATTCTAAAGACGGGAGAAAATTATCCTAATCTGGAAGATATAAGAAAACACTTCCCCAATATCCTAACTAATTACAAATTGAGAGATTTTCCAACACATAAGACCCAGACTATGGATAAACCAAAGACTGTTCCCAGAGACCAACTAGCTACAGCCAAACAGACAAAACTTGATACTGTAGAATCAAATGTGACCAACTATAATTCACGAACACCTACATTACAGAACTTTAATGTAACTGCTGCCTCAACTTACACACCACATTGCAAATTTTGTGCACGTAATGAACACAGTAGTACTGGGTGTGACAAATATTCAGACTTTAACCAAAGAGCTAAAAGATGTGAACAGTTGAACCTGTGTAAAAAGTGTACTGGCCAGGGACATTATAAGAAAGACTGTAAATCTAGGTTAAGATTCAAGTGTAAGTTTTGTAAAAGTTTACGACATGTCTCATCAATGTGTGATTCACCAAAGTGTCCAAACAATAGTACTCAAACTCAAAAGATACCTCCCCCAAACAAAGGTAATCAAGAAAATGCCACTTTCATGGGACATTCTGTTTGTTCAAACAATGTAACAAGAAACACTGAGATTCTTTTACCAACTATTACTTTGGACTTAGTGAATAGTGAGGGTAGCACCACTCCAGTGAGATGTCTTATAGACTGTTGTTCTCAACAAACATTTGTTTCACAAAATGTAGTTAATAAATTGGGTTTGACACCAAGCCCGAATGAACAAAACCTCAATATTGCATCCTTTGTTAAGGATAACTCGGACAAAAATAGCTATAAGACAATTGACCTGGAACTACATTTAGAAAGTAAATTCAAGAAAATTGAAGCAGTTATTATTTCTAAAGTAGGACAAAACAAACTGGTTATACCCAAACTAGAACAAACCATAAATCATTTGGGAAAACACTACAAAATAGCTGATAGACATATCACTAACAACACAGTAGCTAACATTGAAATGCTAATAGGGGCAGATTATATTAATCTTATTCATAAGGGCATAGTAGAGATAGGTAATGGTATAGCTATTCAGACTCCATCAGGGATAGCCCCTTTGGGTGACCTATCAAAATACAACCTAGACCTAAACCAAAACAGTTCATGACCAACAAATACTATGTGCCTCAGCCCTCAACTCAGTCCTACATAACACCTGTAAGAATAGCAACACTTTGAATAATATTATCTCAACTGAGAACATTAATTCATCATTATCAAATGAAACTTTGGATGAGGCAATTCAAACTTTATGGTTGCTAGAATCTGTGGGTATACATGACACAAATCAAACTTCAGAAGATCAGTTAATGGTAGAAAGATTTGAAGACACCATTCAGTGCAAAGACAATAGTTATTTTGTTGAGTTACCTTGGAAAATAAATTGTCCAACTTTAAGAGACAATCTCAAAGTAGCTAAAGGACATTTATATAAAGTAATGAAAAAACTCAAACAAGATAATAATATTCTCATATAATGATGTCTTCAAAGAACAGCTACAGAAAGGCTTCATTGAAGAAGTAACAAATAACCCTTTTAAAAAAGATGGTTGTCATTATTTAACCCACAGGGGGGTTTATCGACAAGATGCCCCAACAACAAAACTCAGAGTAGTATATAACTGTAGCCTCAAAGACAGTGATAAACAGTTTGAATGATTGCCTGATTGAGGGTCCTAATCTCATTTCTGACCTTGTGAAGATCTTACTGAGGTTCAGGTTAGACAAATATGCCGTACAAAGTGACATTTCAAAGGCATTTTTGAGAATAAATCTTAAAAATGAATATGATAAGAACCAACTTAGGTTCTTATGGTTCAAGGATCCATTTGATTTGAATAAAGGGTTCATAACCTATAGATTTAATGTTGTGTTGTTTGGAGCCAATTGCTCACCTAGCCTATTAGCATTGACAATTGGACATCATTTGAACCAGTTTAATAACTCTTTAACATTGAACTTCCTTAAGGAACATTTTTACGTAGACAATCTAATAGGCTCAACAACAACAAAATCTGAATTATCTGAAGTCTATGAACACTCTCAAAACATTATGCAACAAGGTAACTTTGAACTTAGAGAGTGGATTTCAAATGATGAGGATTTAAACAAAAAGATTTTAAAGGATAATAATGGTCTTACTGAGCCATCAGACAGAGTTAAAACTTTAGGTATGAACTGGTATTTGGATGCAACTTCTAACAGTCATGATTCAATCTGTACTAAAGGTTTTAAACTTGATGAGGAAGCAAATACTAAAAGACAAATATTATCAGAGGCTTCAAAAATTTTTGATCCCATGGGTCTATTCCTGCCTTCAACAATAAAATCAAAGATTCTCCTCCAAGAAATTTGGAGGACAAATGTTGGGTGGGATGATCCAATAACAAATGAAAATCAAAAATCTTGGAAGAAGTTAGCTGCTGATTTAACAAAAGTGCAGAACATTAAAATTCAAAGGTGCTGTGGGTTTAGGGATAAGCCCCAGAGACTTCATGTGTTTGCTGATGCAAGCACACAAGCTTATGGGTGCTGTGCGTATCTTGTAAGCCCTACAGAAAGTCATCTAATTTATGCAAAAGGGAAAGTTGCACCTCTCAAACCTACCCGAACCATACCTCAATTGGAACTATTGGCTGCTACATTAGCCATTAAAACCATTTCATTGCTTAAGGATGCTTACCATGATGTGTACTTAACTCATATCCACATCTGGCTTGACAGTCAGATTTGTCTTGCCTGGATACGGAATGATAGCATTAATAGTAAGAATATCTTTGTAAGAAATAGGCTAAAAGAAATAGCTGAAGCTAATGAAAGCCTACAAGTAAACTTTCACTATGTTCCAACTAAACAAAATCCAGCAGACTTTCTGACCAGAGGTTTATCCTACAAGTTGTTGAAGTCAAGCAAAACTTGGTTTATGGGACCTAAGTGGCTCTGTAATACAGACCAATGGCCTGTGGAACAAGTTAACTTGACATTAAATTTAATCTTTTCAAATGAAAAGGTTGAACCAATCACTAATTATGAACAGTATTCTGATTTCAGTAAACTTGTCAGGGTCACAGCCTACTGTTTGAGGTTTGCTCACAACTGTTTAACTACAATTAACAAACAGCTAAATAAAAACAATCATAATTATACAGAAGTTGCAACCAAATACTGGATAGGCCATGCACAACAAAAAGAGTACAATAAAGAGTTAGAATTCTTGACTAATGGGAAACAAACAAAAGAACCTGTACCATCAGTAGTTGTGGATCTAAACTTGTTCAGAGATGAGGAAGGCCTTCTAAGGTGTAAAGGAAGATTAGACAAATCAAAACTGTCATACAAAAGCAAACATCCAATCCTTTTACCTAGATTTAGCTATTTGACAACATTACTCATCAGAAAAACACACAATGATGTATATCATATGGGGGTACCACAGACACTAACTACATTAAGGAAAACTTATTGGATACCCAAGGGAAGGATCACTGCTAAAACAGTCCTGAGTGAGTGTGTCACATGTAGGCGTATTCATGCTAGGCCCTATAGGAAACCAAATCCTCCTGCTTTGCCAGAGGAGAGAGTTACTCTCAACAGACCCTTTGAGACTGTAGGCATTGACTATACAGGAGCATTGACTGTAGGGGTGGGTGACACTGAACAAAAAATGTACATTGTACTGTTTACATGTGCTGCCTCACGAGCTGTTTATTTGGATGTTGTGGAGGACCTTACAGCAGAATCTTTTGTTGCTGTCTTTAAGAGATTCTGTGCACGACATTCAGTACCCAAGACAGTTTGGACTGACAATGCTACATATTTCAAGGCTGGTGAACAAGTCATCCACGACTTAAGCGATGAAATCACACAATTATATATACAAAATTCAAACATAAAGTGGAAGTATATTCCGGTTGCCTCTCCTTGGTATGGTTCTATCTGGGAGAGGAATATACAAACAGTAAAGAATTGCTTGAAGAAAGCAATTGGCAAAAAACAGATACACTTATTTGGGTTGCTCACTCTCCTGGCTGAGATGAGAACATCATTAACAATAGACCACTCACTTATGTGAGTGACAACATTAATGACCCGGAACCATTAACTCCAAATCATTTGATTCGGGGAGAACAAGTTAGTCTCCTGCCGGACTACAATATAGACTCTTCAGAAGACCCAAACTGGACTCAACGACATGATGAGCTCCAGACTAAGTTACAACATTTAACTAGAGTTAAAGCTCATTTCATTAAACAGTGGAAAACTGAGTACTTGATGGGTCTAAGGGAGAGACATAAACAAATGACTAAGAAAGATTGGTCTGACAATTAAGGTAGGGGACCTTGTTCTCATACATGACAGTACTCCAAGACAATACTGGCCTCTGGCTAGAGTTTCAGAACTCAGACCAGGGGCAGACGGAGTAACAAGAGTGGTCAAATTAAGGACTTCAACGGGTGACACAACAAGAGACATTTCTCTTTTGTACCCTTTAGAGTCTGGACCCAAAACAATGGACTTTGGAGAACCTTCTCCACTGACAGTAACAACTGGAGACACTGAACTTCCAGTAACTATTCCTTTGACAGTAGGAGTGGTAACGCATCCTACTACAACAATGACAGACACAAGACCTCAGCGACAAACAGCATTAAAGGCGCGACTATTTTTACAACAAAAAATAGATGCTGGGAATTGTAATTTTATCTTCTAACTTTCATTTTTTCTTTTCTTATGGTAAAGACCATAGACAGTTTCATCCTATGGATGTATATTTTCTCTTCTAATTAAATGCTACACCTTCTCCATGAGAAGGTGAGGATAGGCACTGTTAATCAGATTAACAGGCAATTACAGTTAAATAGTTAGCTAGTCTACACTCAGACATAAAAATTGGTGACAATGACACCAAAATTTTTATCTCCCGGGGCCCCCAGTATATGGAAAACTGATGAGTGGGTAGTTGGAGGTAACGAAAATGGTTCACTGAGTAGGTAGGTAGTTAATCTAACAATTATTAAATTCCTTTTATGTCAATAACTGGGTGGATGAAACCAATTGGTTGCTCACCAGAGTTATTCTCCACACTAGTATTTATATACTGTGTGAGAAGAGCGTGCTCGGTAATGGAGATACATTACCGCTCAACCAACCGAGGAAAAAAACCAAGACAACGCTGGTGGAAAAAGCCCCGCGAAGAGGAGAACAAAGGAGTACGAAACGAACAACGGGGCGAGAGGACGCACCAGCAAGTGCGCTCTCGACAATTACACAACCGGAGAAGGGAGACACTCCAATAACTAACAGTAAGTGACTAATTGAGTTTTTAACCCATCAATTTAATCACATTAAATTAAGCTGGGTCAGACAAGTTAGGCCTACATTGTGGCCTAAGACCCAGCATCAACTCATAGCTTAACAAAGGTGAAGGTAGATTGCCCTAACCTAAATTGGTGAGGAATCCTACTGTGGACCTCAATTTATCTGCCCGCTCTGGACCATTTCCGGAATCTCTAGGCTGACCCCTCTAGGCTAGACTTGATCTACTCTATAGTTAGACTGGAGATATAAGGGGTGGGTTAATTGTGGACCAATTCAAACAGAGCATTTTTCGCACCGCTATGTACTGCCTACTAGTCCAGTTGAAAGGTTTTTGCAGTTTATTCCCATGCTAAGCCACACTGGCAGAGATATTGCTACAACTGTTCTTGATTTTCTTAGAGAGAACAACATTCCAGTTATCGACTGCCGAGGACAGTCCTATGACAATGCCAGCAACATGTCTGGTAAATATCTGGGGACCCAACAGATAATCAAGAATGAGTGTAGTGAAGCTGAGTACATACCATGTATGGCTCATTCCTTAAACTTGGTGGCTAAGTGTGCTGCAGAAAGCTGTCCTGCTGCAGTGTCATTGTTTGCTCTGGTACAAAATATGTACTCCTTTCTTGTTGCATCTACTTATCGTTGGAGGAGACACCGTGAGGTACTAGAGACTAATAAAGATAAGAAGTTGAAAGTTGATAAATACTTTCAGACACTCGTTGGTCAGCACGAGCAGATGCTGTAGCTGCTCTCAGTAGAGCACACAAAGAAAACATCATTGTTCTGGAAGAGTTATTCTCAGATCAGAATCAGCCAGCTGAAACAAGAGCTGAAGCAAGTGGTCTTCTCAAAGGTTTGAAAAAACTTGAAACAGTGATTCTTCTTGAAGTTTGGGATACAGTATTGGAAAGGTTTCAGAGTAGCAGTATCCAGCTGCAAAAATCTGGGCTCTCCCTCAACACAGCTGTCACACTGCTAGAGTCTTTTTACAATTTGCTAAAGACCTTGAGATCCCAGTTCGATGACTTTGAAGCAAAAGCTATGGCTAAGTGTGATCCCTGTGATGTGACGAGTAATGATGCATACTACGCCGACACGCAGCGTATTAGGAAGCGCAAGCGTCACCACGATGAACTAGACTCCGCGGAGGATGTTATGCTGACAGGGAGAGAGAAGTTTAGAGTGACTGCATTCTTGCCCATCATTGACAAGCTCTGTGCTGCCCTACAACAACGCATTGCTGCTTACAGCGACCTTCGAGAGAAATTTGGGTTTTTATCAGAAATCTCAAACAAAACGAACACTGAGCTTAAAGCATCTGCTGAAAAGCTTGTGTCTTCATATCCTAAGGACTTGGAGGCTGGATTGGAGTCGGAGCTTTTGCAGTTTGCACACCTTATGAAATCCATTCCAAGAGATTCACCTGAAAGTGCTCCTTCATCAGGTGGTGCAAAGGCTGCAAAAAGTCCTGAACTAGAAATGTATGAGATAATTCACAGACATGACATGGTAGAAACATTTGCTAATGTTGAAATTGTATTACGACTCTATCTCTGCATGTTTGTCACAAACTGCACTGGGGAGCGATCATTCTCCAAGATGAAACTAGTCAAGAATTATCTAAGAAACACCATGGGGCAGGACCGTTTGTCTTCACTCACCCTGTTGAGCATTGAGCATGAGAAATTAAGGGTGCTTGATTTTACTGATGTCATCAAACAGTTTGCAAGTAAGAAGGCTAGAAAAAAATCTTTTTTGACTGAGAAATAGTTAAGTGTACCGTACAAATTGCCTGCAATAAACAAAACCCACTCATTGCATCATTTGCATGTCAGTCAAGTGGTATTCTCTTTAGTTAATGGTGTATTATTATAGTTATTTTTTGTTAATGGTGTATTATTACAGTTATTTTTTATTGTTAAGCTTCAAAAAAACAAATGTGTAATGTTCAACTATGAAATGGTCATTTGGCTAATTAATTATCAATAAATTGAATATTGTTTAAAAAGTAAATTTATTTTAACGCTTTGCTCGCCCATTGATTTGAGGGCCCCGTAAGGTCACCACTGGGGGATGGGGGTGTAAATCTTCATTTCAGTTAATTAAGCTAGCTTTGCGTAGTTTGGGGCCCCGCACTCCAACCGGCCTAGGGCCCCGCGCACCTTAAATCCGCCACTGCCACCATTACAACACAACATAAGGCCAATAATGTGATTATGAACAGTGTCAAGTACTCTAATCAAGTGGCACGTACGTTTCCGAGTGCCAGAAATAGGTGGAAGTAAAAAATCATAAAAATTCGAGACATTAAAACTGTCCCACCAATGTTAAATCGAGACGCGACGTTAATTCCGAATTTAAGAAAATTTGGTAAATTTGCGTACGGTTGGCTGCCCTGACCACAAGGCCTACATGTAACTAGAATTTGCGATTTTGATGCGTAAAATTGAGAGAAAAATTCGCAGTCTCGTTTCAGATATGCGGAGTCACATAAAATCCATTCGTAACACATCCTGCAGTTATACATCCAAAATTATCGCGGGCCGTAAACAAATACTTCGCGGGCCGGACTTCATTAGTTTAAACATCCTATCAACTCGCTTGCTGCTAGGTTACTAACATTAAAATAGATTTTATTTGGAAAACATGAAGCCACTCGGTCCTATCGAGGTTAGCCGAGTCACGAGCTATATTTTATAAAATTGTGCAAAATGTCAAACTCAAGTCGGCTAATTAACATAAAACTCAATGTTTGCGGATGATACAACTATCTCTTTCTTGCAAAGATGTTAATACAGCTAAGAATATATTTCATTCAGAATTCATCAGTGTAATGAAATGGTTGACCACCAATAAACTCTTCCTAAATACCAGTAAAACAAATTTCATGATTTTTACTAATAAAATAAATGTATATCTTGATGAACTTAATGTTAATGAAATCGCCATAAAGGAGTGTACTGGGTGCTCTTCCAATATGTGCTCTACCGCGAAACTGTGATCTACCATATTCCAATACGTGCTCTACCGTGAAACTAGCCTTATAAGGCTAACTAACGAAAATATCATGACTTAACCTAACCAATCGTTAGGTCAACTATACGCCCTTGACGATTGGTTAGGTTAAGTCGTGATATTTTCGTTAGTTAGCCTGGAATATGGAATATTAGTTGGAATATGGTAGATCACAGTTTCGCGGTAGAGCACATATTGGAAGAGCACCGTGTACTGTAACAAAATTTCTTGGTGTAATGCTACATAAGAATTTGCAATGGAGTGATCACGTAAATTATATCATGAAAAAGATTTCAAGGGCCCATTTAGCTACGCCCGTGGTGCTGGGGCCTTTGGCCTCAGTAATTGGGGAGCCGCAGGCCCCCCCCCCCCAGTTACCGGGGAGTCAATTATTCAGTAATAAAACTATAGAAAAGAATGTTGCCCGGGTTAATTGAATGCCCTGTCAGGTCAACTGAATGACCCCAAAAACCCCTCACCCCCCTTATGCAACTTGGGGGCTACCCCAACCCCCTCCCCATTACCCCAACCCTCCCCCATTACCCAACCCCGCTTTTTGAAAGCCGTAAAAATATTTAGTCTGTAATGGTTGCAGCACCAGTATGAAAGTGCGTAAAAAGAACTCATTTGGTAAATTTTTGAACTTAGCCGCAGATTAAATTTCGGCTCAAAGCTGAACGCAAAAGCAAATATTTTTTACACTTTTTAAAATTATGATTAAAAGTAGAATTCATTACGCCTTTTTCTAATGCATTAAAATACAAATATCGCCCATATATATCAAGAATCTTCTTCTCTTTTCGTCTCTCTCTCTCTCTCATATGAAAGCGTCCAACCAAGTTGACCTCCTTATATTCCAATGTAATCGTCCCAACTTGTCTGCTCAATGGGACAGTCTCAAGCAGGGTTGCCAGGTGATATCTCTTAAAATGGGAGAAACACTAAAAAAAAAGGGGGACAGCCAATGTTATAAATTTTTTAAAAAGGGACAGGTTTAAATTATTACCATACAGTTATTTTATGCTAAAAGTCAATACACAATTGCACCACTTACACATACAAGAACTGTTCTTCCACGAAAGCCATTAAAATTGGTTTTCCCAGTCTTTATTATAATGTCTGTTATCATTATATGTACTAGTACAGTTCCCGTCACTTCGCTGACGGTTAGACAGGCTAAACTACAAAAAAAGAACCCAGCCGTGAAAATTTTGAGCTTCACATTGTGTCAACATTTCTGAATCTGGTATCTCCCAAAACCTCCTCACCCCCATTCATACAACTTGGGGGCTAACCCCCTCCCCCATTACCCCCACCCCTCCCCGATTACCCTCACCCCCACCCTTCCCCCATTGCTAAACTACAGAAAAGAACACAGTCATGAAAATCTTGAGCTTCACATTGCCGCCCGTAATACAATTTCTGAATTTTTTTTACAATTTCTGAATTTTTTTCTCTCAATTTTTTCTCACAATTTCTGAAAGTGTGACGGACGGACGGACGGACAGACACAGACAGACAGACAGATAGCTCTTATTATAGTATAGATTCTTCCACTTTCCCATATTGAAGGGCTATATATTTATATTTCAAATAATGCGATGTAACTATATTATATAAACTTGGTTATTCACTTAACATGATCAAACGAACAACATCACAACCACATTGATTTATGTTTGATTCGCGACTGATAGGCTCTATAGTCTAGCTGCCTAGGGTCTATGCATTAAAACTAAGCGGCATGCCACGCGGCACACTGTAATGTTTTGCAATGCATAGCCAAAATGTAATAAAACGTTTCAATACGTAATACGTACATTGTACATACTTCAGTGGCGGCGAGACTGTAAACCATTTGAAGAAACGTAAATATACGTACGTTATATTTATATTCTCTTATACTTTATGTTTAAAATTATATTTGTTCTTAAATGTTTCTTTTTATAATGCATGTGATAAATTTCTCAAATAGGACAAAAGAGGACAGTTTTGGGTTGTCCCCTTTATTTGAAAATGTTTAGGACAACCAAACCTGAAATAGGACAGACTGTCCCCAAGAGGACAGACCTGGCAATCCTGGTCTCAAGTAAGCTTGCCAACCCTCCCGAATTCGCCGAGAGGTTCCCGGAATTGTGTACATTCTCCCGACTCTGCTTGTAAATAAAACACACTAGTATACCACACAATAATTAAAGTAATCTTTTTATACGTTCCTAAATGTAACTTCAGAATTTGACTGAGAGGCCAGAACCAAAGCCAAACGCGTTTCAGACGAGTTTGATTCTGGGCTTCTGGGCTGCACAATTTTCGTCAATTGTTGCTCACTCATCTATCAGGCCTCTGGTCACTTGGTTCGCTACTGTTAAACTTTTCTAGTGTCTACTTACCCATTTTATTTTAATTTACCATGGCAACTGCTTAATTAATATATTAATTAGTTTTATATATATATATATGGGATGAATTCCGCAATTAAACACGTGAAATGAATGAATGATGTAAACCACAAGGAAAAAGGAAAATGATTCCAAGGCCTTTCGTGTATTCAGAAGTACACCTCGTCAGGGAATGACAAGGTGTACTTCTGAATACATGAAAGGCCTTGGAATCATTTTTCTTTTTCCTTGTGGATATATATATATATATATATATATATATATATATCCCGGAATTGTACTTCAGAAATTTGGCAAGCCTAGTCTCAAAGCAAATGTTTGTTCTAGAAAATTCGATCGAAGCTGAAAACTAGCCACAAAACATTTTCTATTTTCACGCCATAAGCACTGATATGCACTATGCATAGGTTAGAATGATCGACATTTTCTGAACCTAACAAGCCTAATTCCCGTAAGAAAAGTTAAAATTAAAGAATTTTAATTATTTAATTAAAAACCTTTTTTAGTTAGAATGTTAATTAACAAAGTAATTTTTAAAACAAATGCGGTTACTCACTTCCAAACTTATTTTATCAAAACTAAAAAAAATCCTCTTCGAAATAATTTAATAAAAAAAAAAAACTTACATCGATTTCAATTTTAACCAGAAACTTACCTGGTTTTGAGCACAATTTGGTTGAAGAGTTCTTCGTAAGACTCTTCTACGGGATCCGAATCGGAAGAGGAGGAAGGGTACGCAACGACAACATCGTGACAGGGCATCGTGTCCCTCGGTTAAATTAGCTTACTCCGAAAAAGTACGATACCTCGTTAAAATGATACTATTCGCCCTCAAAATACCAAATAAACTTTCTAAAACTGGTAGAGACTTTAAACGTACGTACGACAAATACTTCAGTTTAACGTAGACGACAATTAATCGAAGAATACCTAAAAAATGAACGTATCTACACCCAACTTCCTTCCACAAAACTTAGCCAAAATTGATAAACAGATTGTACTCTCACGAGGTTTTATATAGTCTCCATGTAAGTACGTACGTCGAACCAATTAACGAACGAACGCGCGTACATACCATAAAAGCGCACGACTTACCAAATGGCGTTCGATTTATTTGCTTACGCGTGAGTTAGATGATGATGGAATAATTTAAAATATATACTTTTCAGAGACGAATTCGAGGATGATCAATAGAATAAAAAAAATATATATATATTTTGAGGGAACAGATCGTTGAGCACTTAATAATAATAATCTTTCACAAAATTCAAACTCTAAAAGAAGGTATGTGAACTATTTTAACGCAAAAAGGACACTGTAAATCCGAGTAGAATCTACTTGGATTTAAGTTTTCCTATATTGGTGACGTAGAGATAGTTCGCCTCAACCTCGGATCGACTCTCAAATATTAAAAATAAAGTTACTGAGATGGAACAGTCGCAAAATACGAGTCTAATATTTATGTTACGAACATGTTTGAAACTAAACCTATTATCGTTTTCTATTCCTTTTAAGAACGCCAACTAAACTATTTTTTTTTTTATTTTATATTTTTAGATTAAAACATTTTTTTTATACAAAGTCTTAAAATGAATTAAGTTACAACGCATTCTCTCTCAAAAAAAAAAAAAAAAAAAAAAAAAAAAAAAAAATTAAATACTTCCTCAATTCCAAGCGTGTTTTGGGGCGATTAGAGAATTTGCAACAACTCACATTTCAAAAAATGTGTTTAGTACTTGCTTTTGCTTCCGCCCGAATTGTTCATTCTGACGAAGGTCAAGCTTGTCACTCCACTTTAGACCTACAGTTTAACGTGGAATCCGAACCACGCCCCACCACTAGGCTACCCAGGGTACCCCTTATCTACCAACCAATTTTTTTTTATCGTGTGGAAAGATGAACACCTGGGCTTTGCCGCGCGCCACCTGCCGTCACCGGGTTTCGATCCCGTGGCCGATGGATTCGTAGTCAGCGACGCTAACCACTACACCACCGAGGCGCTTTGCTGGCGTACGTTTCCAAAAATGTACACCAGTACTAAACAATATGCAAAAATAGACCATTTTCTTGTGCTTAAAACTTACGGAAATGTCGATTCTAGAAGAAACTCTCCTATCTTACAATCACCAACTTTTAAATAGTTTGACGGTCACACCTCCGTCAACCCATTGACGAACATGCCGCTAAGATTGTCCGATATTTCCGCGAGATTCGTTAATATTTTCACGACAAACAAACGGATATAATGCTCGAAGTTGCCGAAAGAGTGTTGGTATGGACTTTAACCCCGGTCCCTTGCAAAAAGTATTAAAAACCATAGAGTAAAGACAAATGACAAAAATTCCTTACCTTATCAAAATAATTTGTATATTTTAAATTAATTGAAGTTATCCACTTATCCGCCATATTTAATTTCTATTCAGATCCAGTGACTTTTTTTTATAATCCATTTATCCATGGTTAGCAAGGATCAAAATTTGTGGGAGCGTACTTGCTATGTCCGAAACATCGATTAGCCTAAACAACTGGTTTAACCCTTAATCCCTACCCATTATAAAAGTTACGCTAACAATACCGGGGTACCCCGGGTAGGAATGGTCTAAGTCAGGGGTTCTCAATCGGTGGGTAATTACCCCCAAAGGGGTAATTTGGGACATCCAGGGGTAATGGAGGTCATACATATTTAAAAGTTGTGTTTAAAGACAATTCTATGATTCTAAACGACTTCTTTAACTTTGGGTTAATTTACGCGTCATTAGAGGGGTAACGGAGTAAGCGCCAATGCCTCAGGTGGGTAATGGAAGTAAGTGGGTTGAGAACCCCTGGTCTAGGTGGTAGTTAGATGGGAGACCTGGATGAGGAACTGTGTCCTCTCTTTCCACATGTACCAACTCGTGATTCAGATCCCACGCAAAGGTGTAGGTCCCCTCAGTTATATGACCTTTTATGAAAGTTTAAACAACGAGAGAGAGAGAGAGAGAGAGAGAGAGACACACACAGGCATGAGACTCTTCAACGCAGTAAAATGAGTAAAAAAGTGTGTGTGTGTGTGTATATATATATATATATATATATATATGAAAAATTATTTCACGAAAGTGACACGTGAAAAATATTTATTATGAATAAAACCAGTGTTCCTGAGGATGTCATTAGACGAAAGCGCTTGAGCACCCCTTTGTGTTTCTTTTCCCTTCGTGGTTTTATTCATCTCATATATATATATATATATATATATATATATAAACGTACTGTATACAGTTATTCATTTACAACAATAAAAAAATGTTATTGTAGATTGTCAAAAAACTAATTTATGTTCTTTTGTTATAACCATGATTTACCACTTGCGTGATATACCCTCACACTCAGACCGTGGTACCTTTATTTTTCTCTCTCTCAAAATAGGCGACTCTAACGAACAATCCACGAAACTTGACGCATATTGATACACTGTATTATTTTTAGCGACGAGTGAGAGGTTGCTCGTAAATCATATTAAGCATCTATTTAGTTACTAAAAAATTAAATATTTTATTTTAATAAACTAATCAAGAACCCAACTTTACTTCACCTCGCTTAATCCAACCTAGAAAACTTAACCTAATCATAACGACGAATCACTCTCCTTAACGCTCTTAACCTAATTTAACATGACCCAACCCAACCAAACGTAATCGAGACTAACCCGAACGTAAAGAGTAGCTATTTCACAAATTATGACTAGTTTACCATATAAAAACCCATTTTCTGTGAAATACTTTTAAGGGAAACTAATCTCTTCCTCGAAGGCACTATCTAGTATCTATTCTAGTTTTCTAGAATGCGCAAGGTCGGATTGAATTAAGAACTGGTCCCTGGAATAATTATTTTCCAGGCAATGAAACTGCGCTGCAATTATAAACACCTTTCCTTATCTGAGCCGCTAAAGGATTCATTTTGAAAACAGGTTCCTCGTTACGAATACGACACATTAATACTGAGAATTAAATTATTCTTTTCTATGAAAGTATAAAGAAAGATCTATAGATACCAAGGGCGGATCTAAGGGTGTGGGGGGCGATGTCCGGACCCCCCTTCAATTTCTCGCAAGTACCCTTTTTTCAAACGCGAGTGCCCTGTTTGAATGATGTTTATACCTGCGAAACCAAATTTTGTTTTTTGTGAATAGACGATGGTTATTTTCTTACCCCTCCCTCCCCAGGAACGACCACCACCCTGCTCGACCCCACCCTTGACGGGAAAGGTTCACTTTTGTAACCATAGTTATAACTTATGTGATATAATATGTAACATTTAATAAAAACTTGCATTATTTTTTTTTTTTTTTTTTTTTCTTTACAAACTCCTCTAAACCCCCTTCGCAGTGACTAGGTCGTTGCACCAAAAGGTCTACATTTCTACAATTTCGACCTCTCCCTCCCCCCTTGGGAAGTCCTGGCTACGGGAGTGGATAGTTCTTTTAATTAGCAAGACATTTGTAATTGTTTGAAAATTTTTCTGCGCTAACTCTTGTACCCAAATTAGATTTTTATTTTGTATCAGATTTGAATGAGACTCATCTAATAAAACAATACACTTCATTTTACACTCGCTCATTGGTGGCCTGTTTTAAGAAAAAAAAATTTAGTACTGTGCCCTTTTTTCTTTGGACCCCCCTTACCGAAATGCCTAGATCCGCCCTTGGATACCACACGTGATTATACACGTGACTTCAGTCACCTCACTGAATACCTACTACCAACACTACTACAGTAGTAGTGGTAGTAAGACCATATTAAAGCCTCGTGGATTTCATATTACAGAATTGTGCCTTCGCCTTCCGAACTAAGTACGTTAAAAAGGTGGTTACAGAATTACTCTACAGTTTACCGTTTTTATTAATTATTATTTTGATTCGATCTTAACAGTCAGGGTAGTCATACAACCGAGGGGACCTACAACTTAACCTGAAATCTGAACCATGGTCACTAAGTCATCTAGGCGCAGAGGACTTCTATGCAAAGGTGGGCAGGACCGAATTCCAGGAACTCGGTCCTTTTTAAGGACCGTGAGCGGGAAGTAGGTCCTTTTCTCAGTGAGGACCGAAATGAGGAGCGACGGTCCATTTTTAAGCAATTCCGGACGGTCTTTTTTAGTGATTTTAGTGTGTTTAGTGATTATTTGAAGTTCAAAAGAAGATGGATCGTTTCCTCCAGAAGACTCAGAAAGAGACTGAGACTGAACTGAAACTTGTTTCAACACCCGGCACCATCCAGTGCCGCCGTGGAGAGGCTCTTCTCTTTGGGGAAGGACGTCCTCAAGCGAAAAGGTCAGGGCTCAGTGACAGCCATTTTGAAATGCTAGTTTTCTTGAAGGGAAACTCAAGCATTTAACTTAACTTTTTTTCATCATTTATGTATTGTATTAATTATAATTTACGTTAATAAAATTAAAGATTTCCGGTGTCTTCAATTTCATTTTAATCAAATTTTTCACTTATATTATATATATAAGGACCGAGGACCGAGTCGTTCCTAGGTCCTATCTTCAGAAAGGACCGTGGGTCCAGTTTGAGGCAAGGACCGGGACCGTCGGTCCTTTTTGAGGCCCGGGTGCCCACCTTTGCTTTTATGTTACACAATCGAATTATTGTGATATATATATATATATATATATATATATATATATATATATGCACACACACACACAAACAGTATATAGCTTGACCTTCGTGTGAAAAGAGACCAACGAAAGGAACTGCTGCGAGGTTATGAGGTGTATATACAGTGGTGGTCAAAATTATGGGTCAATATTGATTAATTGCTCTTAAGTGTTCATGAAACAAACCACCACATTAGAAATCTCCTTAATTAAACAAACATATTATTTTACTTCCTCTAACTTATGAAAAAAATCCTATTATTACATAATCAACATTTTAAAAATGTTTCCATAATTTTGACCATCAGTGTACTTAGTGTGTGCCACTTTGAAATTTTGAGGTGCAATATTCTCATGTGGTGATCCCCGCTACTTTATTGGCGAATATGAAGTTTTAACCCATTCTGAAAATATTTGACCCCGGATCGGGGGCATTGAAATTTTGACCCCAGCCTGTGACGACATCAGACCGATTTTTCCTATGTATTTGGCCATAAAATCTTTATTTATTAACCGATTCGAATAATTCTTGCGTTAATTGATTCAGAATTTAAAGTTCTTTAGTTATTAATGTTATTGTACTTATTAATATTAATTGTTATTAGTAGTTATTAATGTTATTAATGCATTTTAATTATTAATGTTTTTGTATTGCTTTTCAGATCTTTTATTGTACTTCTTTCCAGACTATGGATAATAACGCTTATTCGCCAAGGCGAAGTGAAGTAAATGTCAGTAATGATTCCAGTGATCTTATTATTGGGAACTTTTGACTGACATAAAAACTGGTAAAGGCAGTGTGTTGCCATCCAATGGTGATGTGTTGAAGTATTTTATTTATTTAACTAGAGGAGAACACCAAAATGCTTCTCGGGATGAAGTGATTGCGATTGCTTTGAGGAAAGTGAAGGTCGTCTGGGATATGGGGCAAGCATTCCTACCAAAAATGTAATAAAGAATCCTCTGCCTAAAGCCAAACTCAAAGAGTTGATAAAAGAGCGTTCTTCACTAGCTCGTAACGGAGGTAAACCTAATTTTGAGCAAAAACAAAGACTTTCTAAGGAAGCTAGAGAAATTATTTGATATCGCGGCCAGTGACGCCTTAGATAAGATAAAAAAAAGACAAGGTTAAAGACGAAAATCAAAAAATGATAGCCATAACACTTCTCGAAGATCAAAGGACAGAGAGAAGATATTGTCTGGGAAATGTTGACAAAAGTTACGAGAAAAAAGTAGTGAAAAACATAACACGAAAGAAAAGCTACAAAAAATTTGAAAGAGAAGAAAAAGAAAGGACACTGCAGAAATTCCAAGCGCTTGAAACGCCATCGAAAGCCGATTCTTCTTCATCGACGTCCAGCAGTGACAATGATAACGATGACGAATTCACCGTTCCTAAAAACACACCCAAAAGACAGAAAATTTTTCGTTCCGAAAACGTATCCTCCATGGCAGATCGCCTTAACATCTTTTTGGGACAGAGGACAGCAATGACGGCAGCAGTAGCCTCTGCTTGTGGAATGGATCTAAGCAAGCTGGCCTTATCTAAAAGTTCTGCCAAGCGTGCGGCAGAGATGGTTCAAGATCGAGCATCAAGACAAATAAAAGAAGATTTTATTGCCCCACCTTTCTCGGTCATCCACTGGGACAGTAAGTTGATAACAGATAAAGCAGGAGGCAAATCGGAGACTTGCCCCAAATGCCAAACAGGGCAAGCTGTTGGCTGTTCCTGAAATCCCAAATACTAGTGGCGAGTGGCAGGCTACTGAAACTTTTGATATGATCAAAAAGTGGAACTTAGAGCGCCATGTTATTGGATTTGTTTTTGACACTACAAGCTCCAACTCAGGGCGCCCTACTGGAGCCTGTAAGAGACTTGAAGAATATCTATGTAGGAAAGTATTGTGGCTTGCTTGTCGGCATCACCTATATGAGCGGATACTCAACAGTGTGTTTGTAGAAATATTTGGAGGAAGCACTTCACCAGATTATGAAATTTTCAGAGAGTTCCTGGAGGAAAAGTGGCAAGGCATTGACACAAGCATAAAAGATTTCAGAACACTGAAAATCAAGGACAGAAAGCTAAGGTCTAAACGGCAAGAAGTCTTAGATGCATTAACCGATTTGCTGACTGAGAATGCATTCAAACATGGTAATTATCGGGAATGCGCTGAGTTGACAATCCAAATTTTAGGTGAAGTACCCCCAAAAGGAGTACGTTGGCTCCGTCCAGGAGCAGCTCATCGTGCACGATGGATGTCTGCAATCCTATATATCTATAAAATGTATGCTTTTGGATACCAGGCTGGCTACGATGAGAATATGATGAAAATGCTTCAGCAGATATGTCTTTTTAATGCATTGTTCTTCGCTAAAGCATGGCTACATTCAGACAACGCCGCAGATTCTCCTTTTAATGATTTAATCTTATATCACGATCTGAAAACCTATGAAAAACATAACAGTGAAGTGGCAGGTGCACGTCTTAAAGCCCTTGATAGACAAATGTGGTACTTTGTGGAAGAAGTGATACCACTCTCCTTATTTTCACACAAGGTCAACAATGCAGAGAAGGGTAAGATTGCCAATGTCTTAAAAAAGATTTGACATGAAAACTGGCCATCTAGTCTTCCCTATACTCAGGGAAGGAACCAAGGTTTCCGACCTTGCTGGTCCAAAATCATGGCAGTTTCTGAGGCTCTTTAAATCAAATGAGGATTGGTTGAGAAGACCAATAGAAGAATGGGAGAAACACGAGGACTATATTCGCTTAGCTTCTTACGTGCGAGACATGAAGGTAACAAACGATACGGCTGAAAGGGGGGTGAAATTTACTGAAGATTATGCTAAGAGCCTCACCATTAATGAACAGCAACGCCATTTTCTCCTTCAACTTGTTGAAAATGAAAGACGCCTTCTTCCAGACATCTACAAGAAGATCAGTTTGCGAAACTACTTGAAAAAATAAAAGGCGTGTGTTCTATATACTGTTTTATGCATTAAAATATTTTCAGTATTTAATCTGGGTTAATATTATGAATTATTTATTATTAATTTCTCCTTTTTCGGGGTCTTCAACGGCAACCGAATTGGCAATAGACTGGCAAGGAGGGTTCAAAGGAATGTTTTTTATATTACTTTTGTATGCTTTAAAAAAAAAAAAAAAAAATTGACTTTCCATTCCGTTTCTGTGAAAGGTTTATTTCAACATTGACATATTCAAAATCGTTCCCACCCATCGGAATAAGCCTATTTCTTATTATTATGCTTTTCAGATGGGCCCATTGCCGCGAAGCTGATCTGGGATGAGGCTTCAGGGTGGCGGTCACACCCACAATGTCTCCTGTATTGCACCAAATTTGTCTAATTTTCATAGATTACCCGAGTTTTCGACCAAACACTTGAGTAAAAGCTACTGTTTTGGTATGAAAAAGAAACTACTTCCAATTCTGCATCCAATTGACACCAGAATCATTCGAATCGGTTAATAAATAAAGATTTTATGGCCAAATACATATGAAAAATCGGTCTGATGACGTCACAGGCTGGGGTCAAAATTTCAATGCCCCCGATCCGGGGTCAAATATTTTCAGAATGGGTTAAAACTTCATATTCGTCAATAAAGTAGCAGGGATCACCACATGAGAATATTGCACCTCAAAATTTCAAACATTTATTAAAAGTGGCACTCTAGAGTTTAGACTGTACATATGATATATGCCGTTTGATTACAAATGATGTTCCCGATTTTAAACGTTATGAAAAAACTAACAAAGCTACAGCGAAAAGCAAGATGTAAAAATAAGGAAGAACTCAAAAAAAGTTTTATTTACGAGCTATTGAAGTTCAATATGAGCTCCTTTTGTGGCTCCTTTTGAGGTTACATTCCTGAATGAGCAAGTGCCTGATCGATGGATCGGGCGTCGGGGGGCCATTCTTTGGCCGGCTCGTTCGCCCGATCTAACTCCCCTTGACTTCTTCCTCTAGGGATATGTGAAAAATGAGGTTTTTGTTTCACCAATGGCAACAATTTTGGAGCATCTGAAGGAAAGAATACGTGAGGCTATTAGAAAAGTTCAGTATGATATGCTACAATATGTATGGAGGGAAACAGAATACCGCTTTGATGTCTGTAGAGTCACAAAAAGAGCTCATATTGAACTTCAATAGCTCGTAAATAAAACTGTTCGAGATGTTCTTTATTTGTACATCTTGCTTTTCGCTGTAGCTTTGTTGGTTTTTCATCATAAATGTTTAAAATTGAGAAGAACATTTGGAATCACCCGGTACTGTGCGAGTATATCGTACACAAAGACCGTGCATGGAACAAAACTTTTCTGGGAAAATTAAGTCCACTATAGTTCAAATAAGTAATGGTAATGACAAATACTATAGTTTTTCTTTTTCAAGATGGAAGCCCAACGTGGGCTAATATATCCGTATCAAAGAGACCTCTTTGATACAGATATATTAGCCAACGTTGGGCTTCCATCACGAAAAAGAAAAACTATAGTATTTCTCATTACCATTACTTACTTTTGGGGGCTCTTTGCGAGTGACCCGTTGCCCACGTTGGGCTTCCATCATGAAAAAGAAAAACTTTAGTATTTGCCATTTACTATTACTTATTCGAACTATAATGGATTTATCATAATTTTCCCCACAAGAGTTCCTTGTTCCGGCCAAGGTCTGTCTGTAACAAGTTTCTCAGAGGACTGTTCTAAGTTCTATCATAATATATATATATATATATATAATTGTGAAGCCGCTTTGTATTGTAAAATAGGTGAAGTAGTGTTTGCATTATATTTCATTTAACCTTGACATAACTTAGATAATTTTATTTAATAGTGAACAAATTGTTCCTTATTAACTTTTCAGTTTGCGAAACTATCGTCTACATTCTTGTTGAACACCGATGTCGATCAAGGAAATTAAAGTGGAACAAAATATTCGACTTTCAATGGAATGGACAACCTCGATTTACTATTTCATTCGCCAAATTTACTATATTTAAATGGTAGTTTGCGTTATTTTCACGTTAAGCTCGGGGAGCATTCGGTCCTAGCTCCGATTGATTTGGGTACGGTTCTTTATTAATTACTAGTGGTGCACCGATTAATCAGTATCGGCACCTGGCATGCCGATTAATCGGCCATGCCAGGTATTTTCCTAATATCGGCATGGCCGATTAATCGCATGCCAGGTGCCAATACCGATTAATCGGTGCACCACTATTAATTACCTAGCATGAATTATTAGAGGTATCCATTGAAATAAACAGAGAGAGACGAAGGTTTAGTGATCGAAATGTGGGATGCAGGGCCGTTTCCTGGCATAAGCAGACTAAGCGGCCGCTTAGGGCCCCGCTGCTACTAGGGGGCCCCTAGACAGGCTCCCAGGTCATAGCTCAGTGGGCAAGAACAGGAATATAGCTCAAGTTATTATTAACATTATTATCATCATCGTTATTATTATTATTATTGTCGTATTAATTAAAGTTTTTGTATGAGACAAATGTGATAAAACGGAGACAAATGAAACGTTTTGGTCGTTATGTGTAAACTATTGAGAGATCTTATTTCTATATTATGTAACTTTATTCTTACTATATGCTTATACTTTCCTAAATGCTTAATTTTTCTACTATTGTAAAACATTATTTCACTAATTTACTAATTATTAACAGATTTTGTAACACTAAAACCTAGGATTATTTTTATGTTTTCAAGTTTATTAATTCTTTTCTCATCTTTTTCAGATAGTGAATTTTGTTGGTTAAAACCTAAATGGTCTGATTATTTGAATGTATTTGATTAATGTTACAATTATTATCATCATTATTATTATGATTATTATTATTTAGCAGATTAGTTGTGGTTAACTAGATGTGACTTCGTGCATCTTGGAAAATGAAACGACATTATCCATCAGGAGCTGAAAAACGGAAAAAAGAAAATAGAGGAGAAACTTTCCAGTAGCACAGGTGAGGTGTGCCACTTGTATATTCTTATGATTACAGTTCAGACAACTAGGTTAGATAGACCATCAAGCTAGGCAAGTGCTCAGGAATCGTGTAGAGTAAGCTAGTCTTTGTAATATTTATATTATTTCGAAATGTGAAATTTAATGGATCACATCACCTCAAATTCTGTTCACACAGATCAATTATCAAACAAGATAAGAAAGAGTATTTTAGCAAAATCTAACAGAATATGTAATGTTATGTTCTTCTCAGGAGCACTACTGAAATATTTGGAAAAGCCATCCTCAGCAAAGCCTGATGAGCATCATGAGCCAACAGCAGGACCATCATCTATGCAACCTCAAACACCAGTAGAAGTAGAGCCTGATGAACCAACAACTGGCCCATCTTCTGTTCAACTTCAAACAACACAAGCATTTCTACTGAGCAACAAGAATCAAGATCTGCTCCACCGATTGATCCGTATGACTGGCCAGTTGTCCTGTCAGATGCCTTGAAGACAGATCTGGTGTCTCGAGGACCATTTCAAATCAGTCCAGATTTCACATTCCCTAAAAGAGAGGACGGTAGAAGCGTTCATCACCATTACATGTACAGAACATTAATTATTGGGGAAAAAATAAAGCGAAGCTGGCTGATGTACTCTAGAAGGAATGATTATCTTTATTGCTTCTGCTGCAAGGTGTTTTCAAGGAAGTCGTACAAACTAATTACGGATGGACTTTCAGACTGGATAAACGTTGGTTCGCTTCTGAAAGGCCATGAAAATAGTTCAGAACATGCAGATAACATGGCAACATGGAAGGATCTGGAACTGCGGCTAAAAACTTGGAGGACCATTGATCAAACTGAAATGTCATTAATGGAGGTACAGCGAAGACGCTGGCGAGATGTTCTCACACGTCTTGTATAATCCAATCATTGGCAGAGAGAAACCTTGCTTTCAGGGGGTCTTCCTCTACATTGTACAATCGAGACAATGGCAACTTCTTGAAGGAGGTTGAGCTGCTTGCCAAATTTGATCCAGTGATGAAACAACACATCAGCAGAGTCGAATGTGGCCAATAGAGTAATTCAAGTTACCTAGGAAACATCATTCAGAATGAGCTCATTGGTTCCATTAGTGGAAAGATCTTGGATGCCATTGCTGCAGAAATAAAACAAGCTAAATATTACTCACTCATTTTAGACTGCACTCCAGACATAAGCCACCAAGAACAGATGTCGATTATTATCAGAACTGTTAAAATGGGTGAAGTACCAGAAATAAAAGAATACTTCTTGGGCTTTCTTGAGGCTTCAAAAAGTACAGGCCTGGGTTTATCAGTTCTGATTCTGAAGAGACTAGATGACCTGAATATTCACTTTGATGACTGCAGAGGACAGTCATATGACAACGGAGCGAACATGAAGGGCAAGAACAAAGGTGTTCAGGCAAGGTTATTAGAGAAGAACTGTCGTGCACTCTATGTTCCATGTGGGGCTCACTCTGAATCTTGTAGTGGCTGACGCAGCTAAAGCTTCCACAGATGCCATCAGCTTCTTCGGCAACGTACAAAAATTATACAACCTTTTTGCAGCAGCTACACAGAGATGGACAATAGGGTGGATCGATTTTACATTTTTTTCGATTTCCATATTCTAATAGAGAAAAACTTGCGCATGCATGAGAAAATAGCCTCTGCAAAATCTTAGCTTAATAAGTAATCATCTTCTGCCCCCGGCAGAGCGATGAAAATCATATTTTAGTAGTCAAAAACGTATTTTTAAACCCTAGCCTAGAGTCATAAAATTTTGCGTGTGTGTTATTTCATGCCTAAGCAACGATATAAATGCTATGGGAAATATAAATGCATTATTTAAGACAAAGAGCCGATCTGAAAATATGTATATTATACATATTTTCAGATCGGCTCTTTGTCTTAAATAATGCATTTATATATTTCCCATAGCATTTATATCGTTGCTTAGGCATGAAATAACACACGCAAAATTTTATGACTAGGCTAGGGTTTAAAAATACGTTTTTGACTACTAAAATATGATTTTCATCGCTGCTCTGCCAGGGGCAGAAGATGATTACCTATTAAGCTAAGATTTTGCAGAGGCTGTTTTCTCATGCATGCGCAAGTTTTTGTCTCTATTAGAATATGGAAATCGAAAAAAATGTAAAATCGATCCACCCTAATGGACAATCCTAAAGAAGCACGTGAATAACACTCAAGTCTTGGAGTGAAATCAGGTGGGAGAGCCGGCTTAAGAGCATTGAGGCTGTGCGATACCAGAGCCACAACATCAGAGAGGCCCTGTTGGAAGTTAGAAACAATGCCACAGATGCCATAGCCAGGACTGAAGCACAAGCACTTGCAGAGGAGGAGGGTCTTATCGCTTTCAGATTTGCACAGTAGTATGGTATGACATTCTTCATGCAGTTAACCATGTGAGCAAACTTCTGCAGTCTCCTACAATGCAGTTTAATGTGGCAGTCAACCTCCTCACAAAAACAAAAGACTCACTCACCAGCTACAGAAACACAGGTTTTATTGCAGCACAAGTCGTAGCTAGGGACATATGTGAGGAAATGAATGTGGAGGCTGTGCTGAAGGAGAAGAGGCTCAGATCCACAAAAAAGCACTTTGCTTACGAAGCTCCTGACGAACCATTTACAGAAGCCTTAAAGAGGCTGGAAGTCAAATTTTTCAATGTGGTGGTGGATTGTGCCATCGGGTCAATAAATGAGATTCAAAACATTAGATGATGTGAGGGACATATTTGGGGTTCTCCCAAACTTCACCACAATGAATAAGGAAGACTTGTCCTGCAAGTGTGAAAAGCTCTCCAAGATACTGAGCTCTGGAGCTGACTCTGACATTGATGGAAGAGAACTGGCCCTCGAAATTAAGAACTTGCCGACTTTACCTTCACACAACATGACTGCATTGGAGCTTCTCTCCTTCATTCATCAGAAGCAACTGGAGGAACTATACCCAAATCTCTGGGTTGCACTAAGAATTGCCTGCACTCTCCCTGTGACAGTAGCGTCAGCCGAGAAGAGCTTCTCTAAGATGAAGCTAATCAAGAACTACCTCAGATCATCAATGGGGCAGGATCGCCTCAGTGGCCTTGGCATCATAAGCATCAACCAGGACGTTGGCAGGGAGATTTCATATGATGATGTTATTGATGATTTCGCCCAGAAAAAAATCTAGGAGGCAAAAATTTTGAAGATACAAACTGTTCTGTATAACTGTTAGCTATTACACGATTGTATCGTAGTTAGTAATTGTTTGGTAGTTGATAATTGCATTATTTTTTAAACATAGTTCTGTCATTTATTCTAAATAATGTATAAGCTAATTTTCAGGAATTTCATCGAGTATTTTTTTCTGTTTGTCTTCTGAAAGTACATATTTGTTGGTTTGGACATAAATGTTTCATTAAAATTGTTTCATAATTGTTTTTTATTAACACAGCCATTTTTTGTATGTGTGCTGAGGTGATGTAGTAAGGCGTGAGTTGGTGGATGGAGGGGTGGGCCCCCTAATGGCTAGAAACGGCCCTGGTGGGATGGAATAAAACATCTTTGCTTCTGAATCAAAGGTCCAGTCAGTGGTATGAGCCGTCATCCATACAGTAACTACAACGGCTATTACCAAACTATAAATCTATGATGCCGACATACTCATACTCATGACATATATCTTCGCAACTCCTAACAGAAATGTTTAATTCAGCGAAATCTTAACATTTACTTTAAGATCACGAGCTTAGTAAATACAGCTTCACAAATCTGATTAAATTGCTTCGGATGTGAAACTCAATTTTGATGGCTGCGTTCTTTTATAAACTTATTGAACGACTGGATTTTCTCGATTACTCAAAAATGTATGGGAAATTTAGGACCATCTTAATGTTATTTGGTACCTCTGGGCACAAAAACGTGGGTTACCCCCCCGACCACTATCTCAAAACAAATACTTCTCAATAAGAAATTGAAATTTTCAGAACAGGTTTTATATTTTGCAATAAAATATGAAGCAATGAACTAGAAACAATTATTTCCTACACTTTTGGTGGCAGCGAAATTGCGGACATCTGAAAATTCAATTTTCTGTACTATTTCGGATTCGATGCTAGTTACTGAAAGCAATTTAACCTCGATTCCAGCATGCAACTTCTTGGTTCTTTTTCTTCCACAGTTTTGAAAATGAACGTTCTCCACTACAGTTGGTGACGATCATACACAATAACATACTCTTCTGATTTCGTCCGCTATCGAGTTGTTCACTCTCAGAGAGAGATCAGATCCATTATTCATATCAGTATAAGATTCGCGCATTCTAGTTAAATCAGATGTCAATGAACTATTGACGGGAATAAGAGTTTCTACCCTGAATTTGTGACTACCTTCGCAGAGAGTATCAGCACTTGGTCCTCCAAGGATTTTTTCCATTTTATGGGAACCACCATTTTTTTTTAAATAAATACATGGTTTTGCAGCATTTTTTATGCTGATTCCAGATATATTATTCTTTTTCAGGAGAAATAAAAAATAAGAAGGTTGTAGTCAATAATTTTTTATTATTTATATGATATGCCACGATGACGTCATTTGTACGATAACGTCATCGTAAGCGCTCAGTTAGGGCCTAATAGCCTATTTCTAATAGTTCAAATCAGTTGTTAATTTACCTTGAACGAAAATATTTGCTTCGACTTGACAATATAGAAAATTATAACCTAATTTGGCTAGCAAGAAATATTACATGTGAAGAAGATGCATTAAAGTTTTTACAACATAATGATGTTATTCCTAAAACCAAACAATGTAATAAAAAACACGAAATGTCGATAACCAAAAGAAGCGACAGTAAATGCTCAATGGAATGGCGGTGCTCAAAACAAACGTGCCGAGAAAAGGTGTCTGTACGCGAGAATACTTGGCTAGAGGATTCAAAACTACCTCTTGAAACTATAATTTCATTAATGTATTGTTGGTCTCAAGAGTATACAACGATCAAATTTTGCGAAAAGGAATTCGGCATCTCCCATGGAACAATCGTGGATTATAACTACTTTAGAGAGGTAATTAAGTTTTAAAAAATTAACCTAACCTAACTAACCTAACCGAAGCAATATGAGAAAATAAAGAAATATCGTATAAATAATAAAATATTAATGCCTATAACTTTCTTATTTTGTATTTCTCTTGCAAAAGAATAATATATTTGGAATCAGCACAAAAAAATGTTTCGGAACAATATATTTATTTTAAAAAATAGTGGTTCCCATAAAATGGAAAAGACTGGAAAAGACCCGATATTTTGATGTGTTTTATTGGTTTTATTTACACGATCTTAAGATGTCGTTCCAAAAGAATGATAAAAACACCTTTTCAAGTTTTTCCATTTATTTGCTGTGACTTTAGGCCTCGCGTTTATCCGTTATCACGTCTCATGTTATCCGCTGGTTCATCTCCGTGGGCCTAAAAATTGAGGGCAATCGTTGCGCAGAATAAAAAATAAGACAACTTCCGTATTACACTCAGTAACTTTGATGCCTACAAGACAGCTACAAGACTGAGCGAATGTCTCGCACATGGAACAAAAGGTTAATTAACTTTTACTTTTATTCTTGCTCGTAACCCCGAGTATTTACCCGCCATATTATATTTGAATTACTCTCGAAAGACTGACCTTCGCAAAGGAGCGATGAAATATCCTTTTTTTTTTCCAAGAATTTAAAAACTGCATCTTAAAGATATTTGGCTCCGTGAGCGTGAATGGGGGATAAACTGTAAAAATATCTCAACGGGAGCTTTGTCTTTTATACAGGGTGTCCCGTAAGTCAGGTTTCATAGGAAAATTTATTTTAAATTAAATTTACGAAAATAATACATTAGAACTAAAACAAATGTTCTGGTTGTGTCTCGTTTTGGGACTTTTTTTTTTTTTTTGTTGCAGGTAGAATAGCACGCAATGGCTAAATATGTTAGCGAGTTAGACTCGTGAAGAAAAGGCCTCACGTTAAACAGAAAACGCATTCATCTGAAAATTTGATCTTTCGAACGAAATCTGGATCACTGTTTAACTTTTGCCGTCTATCAGAATCATCGTCGTATATGAGCTGAGAGAGTAAATAGGTTCGTAATTGTGATACTCCCCGTCATTTCAATATTTTTGCTACTGAAAATTTGCACATATTCAATTATTGTACGTACTGTATTGAACATACCCGATTATTTGTACGTATAAAATCCTTAAAGACTTTTCTCCCACCCTGTATATTACGCACAATGCATACGCACATCATTTGATCAACCATTGTTCTACAAAGAAGGGTTGGCTGAACGGAAGACCTCAGCAGGCTAAATAAGGTGCAAAAATGGGAAGAGGAGAAAAGTAGAAAAGGAGACAAAGATATTTTTAATGTTTATGAAATTGTCGAAGGTTTGCTTTGCCAAAAGACTCCATGACATTTTGAATTAAACTTCAAGAGCGGATGATTTTCAAAGTTTTTATCAGCGAGTGTGGCGCGTCTTGGCCTATATATCGAACCAGAATTCATATTTAAACCGGTTTCGAAATATGGAATACCTCCGTGAGGGACGAACAAAATATTAAGCATTCACAAAACAGTGAAAACAATAAGTAAATATACGCGCTGTTGCCAATAAGCGGAAATAATTATTATGGTCACAACCAGGAAATGAAAACACCTCAAACTTTTGAATACGAAGATCGACCAGTTTGATCAGGCTGGTCAGGCTGGTCAGGGTTACCAACATAATTTTCCGAGATGGAATCGGATGGAATGAACGCTTACTTTTCTGCTGAAATGGCCTCATTACATACAACATATTTTGATCTTCATAGTTGATTGGTGCGTGAATGGTATATTCTACTGGGTAGATATATGGGTATATTTAATGGGTGTACTTTAGTTGAAGTAGAAGTATGCCAATTTAAAAATACTTAGGCAAGAGTACATTTTGCTTAAAAGTACTCGAGTACAATTCTTAAGTACTCCCACTCCAATAATGCGACAAAGGGGAAAGAAGTAGGTTTGAGAGACAAAAGAGGAGAATGTTCCGCGAGAAAAAAAGAGCGACTATAAAATTAAGAAAATGCAAAAACATCAGATAAATATTAAACGATCAACTTGAGAGTGTAGATTACGTCATACAAGATCTAATCCTGAAACATACGGAGAAAGATGACGTACTTCCATAATTTTGCGAAAAGGAAGACAAAAAAATGACGCGACCTTTGAAAAAATAAAATGTTTTAACCCAGGGGTTCTTAACCTCTGGGTCGTGACCCAAACTTGGGTCATTAAATTGCCATTCCTCATTTATTTACGTTATCCCTAATCATTTTATCATTATTTATTTCATTATCTATTACGAATGAACTGTTTGAAGGCATTGGTCGCCGAGCTAGACCCGAGACCAGAATTTGGATCGCACCCTAAAAAGGTTAAGAACCCCCGTTTTAACCAATGATCTAAAAGAAGTATATCTGAAATATTAAGAGCTCAGTATGATTCAACTTTCAGTATCACAAAAACTTATAAACTAACATGCGATAGAAACGCGTTCTTTGAAGAACAACTACGAGGGGAAAGTATAACGGACTTCGTCTTTACGACAGATGATATTACACGAGCTATTGGGAAACTAAAACACACACGGCGGCAGGACCGGACAAATGGAATGCCACACTGATCAAAAAATGCAAGAATGAAATAACTAAGCCCCTATAATGGATACGGAGACGATCACTCGACAAGGGAGAAATACCGAGCATCGTGAAGAGAGCGAACAGTTTCAATATATGAAGGAGATTGATCCGCGGCTAAAATTACGCGTGTGTGTCGCTTACATCTCGTCTCGCTAAAATATTTGAAAGAATAGTTAGACAAATTAATGAATTTTTGGAAACTCGAAAAAAATTAAATGATAACCAAAATGGATTGCGGTCAGTAAGATCAAACTTATCACAACTAATGGAACACTACAACATTATTGATGCACTTAAAAGTAATGAAAACTATGATGTAATATACACAGACTTTGCCAAGGCGTTCGACAAGTGTCACCATGGAATCGTAGCACAAACTGAAATATCTGGAAACAGGAAAAATAGGAAAATAGATATATAATTTTCCTTAGTGAGCGGCAGCATATCGTTACAGTTCAAGGACTATCTTCAAAATCAGAAATCCTTAGCTCAGTACCATAAGGAACAGTATTAGCTCCATTATTCTTCATAATCATGCTAAGTGACATAGATGAGGACGTTACCAGTGACAACACAGTAACATCGTTTGCCGATGACGCAAAGATTAGTAGAAAAATAAGAAACCCACAGGATATAGGATCCCTACAGACAGACATGAACAGAACCTACAATTAGTCTGAAGACAATAATATGAAATTTAACACAAATTTCAACTGTTAAGGTACGGAAGAAGCGAGGACCTAAAATCTATGGAATACTATACCCCAAATAGACAGGAAATTAAGAAATTCTAAAGCAAAAGATTTAGGTGTTGTAATGACTGATGACGCGAAATTTGAAACAAAATAAGATAGCAGTAAAGAGAGCAAAAAGAATAACTGGACAGATATTAGATATAGATAGATAGATAGAATAACCTTTATTAATAATAATGAAGGAACTAGCCCCTTACTCTTATTTAAAACCCTATAACCACTCAAATAACAGTGGAAAGTAGAAAATGAAGTGTGTCGTTTTACCAAATTAAAGGGTAGACAGGGAACATCGTCAACCCTGAAGGACAACAGTTTTGTTGTGAGAGGACCAACTGTTCAACCAGCTGCCCGAGGAACTAAGGAACACGAGTGGTGTCGCGGTGGATATCTTCAAAAGAAGACGACGCCTGACTCAGAACAATTCCAGATGAGCTGGGCGTACCTGGCTATGTGAGGTGAAGAGCACAAGAAACCAACTTTTTACTTCACCAGGCCAACAAGCTTGACCTTCGTGAATTGAGGAATCATCGCACAGAACATTTGAAAGGTTGAAAAGTACTATATATATATATATATATATATATATATATGAGGTGTGATCAAAAAGTTCGGTAAATAGTCCCGCAACTAATGAACGCGTGTCACTAGGTGATGTCAGTGTATGGCTGATGACGTCACCTTGACCACTTTCCAGATGCCAACAAACACCATTCAACTACGCACCAGTGAGCCGTGTCATTGCTTTGTGTGAGGGCGTTTTTGTGGTCTGGCGATTTTGCAGAAAATGGCGAAATTTGAGCAACGTGCAAACCTCAAATTTTGTTTTAAACTTGGTAAGACGGCTACAGAAACGCACGGAATGCTTGCAGCTATCTACGAAGATGAAGTTGTTACAAACAAGACTAAGTGGTTTGGAAGGTTTCGAGAAGGAAATGAGTCTTTGGAAGATGATGAAAGAAGTGGTCGTCCGTCAGTCTTGTTTGTAACAACTTCATCTCCGTAGATAGCTGCAAGCATTCCGTGCGTTTCTGTAGCCGTCTTACCAAGTTTAAAACAAAATTTGAGGTTTGCACGTTGCTCAAATTTCGCCATTTTCTGCAAAATCGCCAAACGCCACTAAAACGCCCTCACACAAAGCAATGACACGGCGCACTGGTGCGTAGTTGAATGGTGTTTGTTGGCATCTGGCAAGTGGCCAAGGTGACGTCATCAGCCATACACACTGACATCACCTAGTGACACGCGTTCATTAGTTGCGGGATTATTTACCGAACTTTTTGATCACACCGTGTGTATATATATATGAGATTGTAGACACCAATCTACCAGAGAAGTACTCCGGGGTAGACGTTAGGGCAGGAGAGAGCATGCAGAACTCCCGTTTCTTCTGTCACTACCCTCTTTAGCTGATCTTTTTCAGTGTCTCATTTACCCTGTGAGCAGTCCAGCACGCTCTCAAACCAGGGTTGGCACAGAAGTGGGTAACCCACTTTTCCCATTTTTTTTTTTTTTTTTACATACACTTAAAGAAACCCAGTATTTTGGCCACTTCGGGGCCACATTTTCAACGTTGTGTAACGAAAAAACCCCAAAGGTTTCAATGTATAATGAAAACCAGGGTTCTCAAGTGTCCTTATTTCTAAGATTTGTTCTTATTTTTGGTCTCAAATCTTATTTATTTGTTCTTATTTCTTAATTTTTCATTTAGCTAAAGTCAAGAAACGGCCCAGACAGTGTTCTCACTGGGAGGAGGGGGGGGGGAGTAGTTTTTGTTTGTTTTCTGGAGAAAAATTTCAATTTTTTTTGTTATTGCTGTTATTATTAGAATAAAATATTAACGATATATTATGGATATTGTTATTTTTTGGAGTTGAGGTTATGATCTTTATTTTTTAGACTTGAGAACCCTGATGAAAACAGTGTACAAATGAAGTAAACAACTATATTCAAAATATAAATACGCAGAAACTCGGCTGAAATTAAATTTAAACGCAGGATAATTGAGAAGTAGAAAACAAATTCCTTTTTTTTTAACTTAGTAAAGTGTAAGCAGTTTCGATCAGAAATGATTCAGTTACACGCATCAGTACCTCATTAGTCATCACCGTCTCGGTGACTCATCAGTACCTCATTAGTCATCGTCTCGGTGACACTCATCAGTGATTCAGGGTCTATTTCAGCCTCGGGTATTGCCAAACGTGAGTGTCTGTGAACTTTAACGAGCTTTGTGGCTTTCACAACCCGATTTTATGACTTCAAAGATAGCGTAATACTCGAGAACATGTACCATTAATACTTATTACATAAACATCTGAAAGGGGATAAAAATCTGTCAGTAATTCCAATTGGTATACGGGTAAGTTAACTGTGAAGCAATGTTCTGAATGTTATCAGATAAACTTCTTAAGCTAAGTTAGGCACAGTTAAACCACAACATCCTCTTCCTCTCACTGGTGGTTATGTACGAGTACTATGCTTTATTTGGTGCTACAATTTTAGCAATTATTTCACATAAAATTAAGCAAATTTCTTTATATTTATAAGCACAATAGTGCCTTACACATTGCATTAACTGCCATCTTATTAGATCTATAACCATCATATACAGGGTGATTGATAAACGTGTTTCATAAATCGCAGGGTGTATTTCTTAAGACAAAAGTAAAGAAAAAAGACCATATAAACATAGGTCGAGAAACCCGTACGTTTCGAGCTATAGCACGCGACAGAAAAATTAAACTCAAAGATTTTTTACATTTTATGCAAATACAGTGTGATACATTTGCTTCATTAAAGTAACTGTTCAAAATTCTTTCCTGCTTCTTGAATGCATGCCTCAGCACGTCGCACCAGTGATTGTCTGACACTAAAAAACTCCTAGAGTATTGCAGATCGTTTCGCAATTGTCTCTAACTCGTTGCCACAATTCATCACGTGCGCGGACTTCTGTAACAAACTAGGCTTTTTAAATAATCCCACGAGTAATAATTTTTCTGTCGCGTGCTATAAGCTCGAAACCTACGGGTTTCTCGACCTATGTTTATATGGAAAAAAAAAAAAAAAGTTTTCCCCATTTATTCTTTTTTAACCCGGACAAAAAAAAAAAACTAGGGAGCAAATGTAGTTTACGTCCCCCTGACGCATAAGGGGACACAAACTACACAGGTAGTTTATAATTTAGTGATGGGACGATACCAAAATTTTAACGATTCCGATTCCGATACCACTAAAAAGTCTCGATTCCGATTCTCAATATTTTTAAATATAATTCTAAACTTGTTTTTCTGGAAATTGTCATATTTTACTCTGGTAAGATTAACTATTTACATTATGAGTATGGTAATATAAATTATAAATTATAATAGATTGGTTTAAAAATAAAAATCAACTGTAAGTTGTAACAATTCATTTTAATCTTCTTGATTACACATCATGGATATACATGTTTTAATGTATAGCTACAATACAATAAAAATAAAATTTGTTATCCTCTTTCATTTAAATTTTAAAGTTTACATTGCAAAACTGGTTCTATTAAAAGTTTAAATTGCATTTGCACCTTATCAACGTTTTTGCAATTTATGACTTTACGAAAATCGTATTTTTTGCATTCCTATATCAATAGCAATTATAATATATATATATATATATATATATATATATATATATATATATATATAGAGGCTTATAATGTACATCAGCGTACATTGGTCAGACATAGTAGGCTAACTTAAGGATTTATAAACGCGTCAGGATAGCCTATTATACTGAAAGTAGGTTTAAGCTAGGCCTACCTTATGTATAATTAGTTTATGGCATTATTATAAGTTAACTGAGTCAATTTAAAGCTTAGAAGTTAACTTAGTTAACTTACTAGGCCTAAGACATTTTGAAAATAGGCTTATGCTGACTTAATCAATTAGGCTAGGCTAGTTGTGTTAATTTAAAGTTAGAAAATGTTAGAAAAAGTTAGAAAATATATATATATATATATATATATATATATATATAGAGGCTTATAATGTACATCAGTTAGAAAATGTTAGAAAAAGTTAGAAAAATATATATATATATATATATATATATATATATATATATATATATATTATATATATATATATATATAGAGGCTTATAATGTACATCAGCGTACATTGGTCAGACATAGTAGGCTAACTTAAGGATTTATAAACGCGTCAGGATAGCCTATTATACTGAAAGTAGGTTTAAGCTAGGCCTACCTTATGTATAATTAGTTTATGGCATTATTATAAGTTAACTGAGTCAATTTAAAGCTTAGAAGTTAACTTAGTTAACTTACTAGGCCTAAGACATTTTGAAAATAGGCTTATGCTGACTTAATCAATTAGGCTAGGCTAGTTGTGTTAATTTAAAGTTAGAAAATGTTAAGCCTAGCCTCGAGAAATTCAGAAAGTTATTTAGAATTGTGACTTAGTTTAAATGTTATACATTAATTATATCTACATAAGGTATGCCAAGCCTATGCCCACTTTCAGTAGAATACCTCCAATTCTATATTCCTTGGTTTAGATAAGCGATACAACTTCTTAAGCCCAGGGTTGCCAAATGAAACTTTGGGTTTATAGCTAGAAAAGCTATAATGTATAGCTAGAATTAGCTAGATGTTTCCCAATTAGCTAAAAGTATAGCCAAAACTAAATCGTTATGTTTTGCTTTGATATTGCATTTACAAAATCTGCAATGAGCTATAAGGAGATCATCTTCCATTGCCACTAACCATTTTACAAATAATTCGTTCGTAAGCCATTCTCTGCGAAATTTTTGTGTATACCCTTTTTGTTTTGGCATGATTAAGGGTTCAAACATTCGTGAATTAAAAGTTAAATGAAAAGAAATATTATATACGACACAACACTGATACAACCTCTATGAACGATGACGAAAGACTAACTTAGAGACAGTAAGACAGAGTCAACCAATCCCAATGCTGGTTTGCTAAACGTATAAATACGTGTTCAAGCATACTGAAATGTAATAAATGTGTACTAAATTAAACAATTAATAAGTATGAAATTAAAAAGTAAATATGTTACTAACCGCATTTTATTGAGAACGCGACATATTTTCTTCATTAAAATTTACCAAAAACAGTCAATTATATTCTTACCCATATAGGTATCTTTATTCAGTGTAAAAAATACGATCCCAAACATATTTTCCATCAAAGTGTACATAAGTATAGTGTGTCGATAAGGGAAAATTCCGGTCCGCATGGTGAATTTTGAACAGACAATTCCGAATTAGAATTTTATTTAATTTTAATTAGAGTTCAAATTTGGCACTAAATTAGCTAGAACTAGCTAGATTAACTTCGAAATAAGCTAGAATTATAGCTATTAGCTAGGTGAACATTTGCTTTAGCTACATTACAGCAAAATTGGCTAGATCTAGCTAAATATTAGCTACATTGGCAACCCTGTAATCTTGCCTACACGTTAGTTTTAACCGTTTTGGTCACTAAACGGAAAGTTAAAATTAGCAAAATATTTATTTTATTATATTATCGTAAAGTATGAATATTATTTTGTTCCTACGATTTTTTATTGCGTATTTTGCTATGCAATTATCATAATATAAGTTAATAAAAATGACAATTAACATATAATAACTAGTTGGTCCTTTATGGCATAAAAATCGCTCGTAATCGTAATCACTTATTAGTTATTAGTCTAGGGCGGTCAAAAGTCAATAAAGTCAAATTGTTTCCTATGGGGCACTTTTCGCTGAAACGACTGAAAATGCAATAAAAACACCTGTAGGGGGTATATTACCAAAGTTAATAGGTCAACCAAAAGTCAACTTTTACCTGTTAGGTCAAAAAATAGCAATGAGGTAAATAAAGTCAATTTTTTGGAATAAATAATTAAAACTAAAAATTGGCAGGAACACGTTGGGCAAGCTGGCTGAACGCTGCTTTTTATTATGCAGACAATTTTCCAAATGTGAAGACAATTGTGGAAAATTTGAAGATGAAGGAATCATTGTTCAGAAGGCTAAAGAGAGTTGCTAATGAAAAACTGCCAAAGCAACTAATGTCAATCAAAATGAATTATAGTTTGATTGCTAGCTTAGTGACTAGGATGGAAGCATCTGATTGCACCATTAGAGGCATATGAAACCATTTCTTCTATCAACCTTGGCGAAGATATGTGTTCAGTCAAACAATACATTGAAACAAGACTCAAGACAAATGGTATTTGTGAAATAATTAACCTCAGTAGACCTGAAATCTCACCAACAGTTTATGGTCAGCTTTTGCAATGTCAACCAAACAACTGCGCTGTAGAGAGATCTTTCTCCATGCTTAATAAATTATTAAGTAAGGATCGCAATTTTTTGCCAGAAAATGTCGGCAAATACTTCATAATTTACCACAATCGGTCAACTGATGTAGAAGAGCAAGAATAAGTAATTAAAGTATCGTTTTTATTATTGAAAGTAAAGGCAACTTTATAAGTCAATTTTTTCAATTCGTAAGGTCAACTTTCTTAATTTTTTCGGTCAACTTTTGACTGCCCTAGTTATTACCTAGAACCGTTAAACGAAAACCCCCACACACCTTCCGCTTTCCTTTCCTATCACTTTCGCTACCGCCACCTCTCTTTTGAAAAGATAATAAATTAATTAATTTTGTTATTAAAAGTTAAAGAATCGTTTTAAGAATCGGAAATCATGGTACAATTCTCTCAATTCCGATTCCGATTCCTGAAAAATGCTCGATTCTTCCGATTCTCGATTCAGATTAATCGCCCCATCACTAGTTTATATATATATATATATATATATATATATATATATTATATATATATATATATACGGGATGAATTTCACAATTAAACACGTGAAATGAATGAATGCTGCAAACCCACAAGGAACGAGGTGTAGCTCTGAATACACGAAAGGCCTTGGAATCGTTTTTCTTTTTTCTTTGTGGGTTTGCAGCATACATATGTACATATACTGTACATATGAGGGGTCGCGCGTCTTAAGGTACCTAAGCGCCACTACAGGCGAAAACGTGTTTTTGATGGATATCACTATTTTCCCCTTTCCTCTATCGCGTGTTTTGGGTTATAATGACCTTACGACACTAGAAGTATGGTTGAAAACCTTATGAAGCGAACTACTTTTTTCACTTCTATCGCCAGTCAAAAGTTCACCCAACGTTCGGCATAATAAGAAAATCAAAAAATTAAAAAATATATATATAAAATATAAAATATGAAAATCTATTCCAAAAACTCATCAACATCTTAATTAGCTTACTTAG
>JAJOZX010009289.1:52500-150230 GCA_023014485.1 Bathynomus jamesi
TAAAGTGTCAACACAGCCCCCATCCCCCAGACTAAAAATAGATTAAGATAATAAAAAGCTTACAAATAAAGAGAAAACTTGTTTAGTGGAGCGTTAAGGATAAAGCAATACGGCAACGTTGTGTGTGTGTGTGTGTGTGTGTGTGTGTAAATTAAATTTGCAAAAGTAATAGATTAAAACTAAAACAAATGTTCAAATTGATGTCTTGACTTGGGAGCTTTTTTTTTTGTTGAAGGTAGAATAAGACGCAGGGGCTAATATGGAAGCGAGTTACACTCATGAGAAGGGCTACGTCGTAGCCAATATCGTAACACCTCTTCCCGTTGATCAGCGAAGTTAAGCGACAGTGGGTCTGGGTATAGTTGAATGGGAGACCGTCCTCCGTGTCCAGATTATGTAGCGACCCGTGGTTCGAATCCCACGTAAAGCTATACGTCCCCTCCGTCATATGACCTTAGGTCAGTGGTTCCCAAACTGTGTTCCGCGGAGGCTTAACAAGGGTTCCGTGACACGTTTTCTAATATTTATACATAATTTTACCTTGTGGCTTTTTGTTAAATAATATTTTATATTCTTATTCCGACTTGAAATGGCACCATCGTCGATTTGGGATCACTATCTATATATATTAGTTGGGGTTTCGCGAAATAAATACAAGTCTGTAAAGGTTCCGACAGTTAGTAAAGTTTGAGAACCACTGCAAGATTAGATCAGTGGTCTCCAAAGTGGGTTGCGGCTGCCGATCTAGGGGGTGCGCGAAGAAAATTTGATGATTCTGATTTATCATTGTTTTTTCGTAGAAAGTTTTTGAATTTCAAGATGACCGAGAAAGAAAATACTCGCTAACACACAGTCATTCCTAGGAATTTGCGAGATAGTATCCGCGATATCGCTTACTCGCGATTAAAATTTAGCAAACTAAATATGTATCACAATTCGAGATCGCCGCATTATTTTGTAAAATAACAGTTGATTGACATCAGGGAAGACAAGTTTACGAACCGAATTTCAACAGAAAACTGTGCACAATTGATGGATTGGATTAAAAAATGAGTACCCAGATTTAGTAAGCGCAGCGAACGATGCGCTCCTTCCATTTGGATCTACATATCCGTGTGAGGTGTCTTTTTCTGCTATGATAGGTATTAAAACCAAGAATCGAAATAAACTGAACTTGGAACCGGACCTTCGAATCGCTGTATCACAAAGTGTCAAACCAAGATTTTCAGAAATTATGAAGCACAGTCAGCCACAATGTTCTCATTAAATTATATTAGTAAGTACAGGGGTTGGACAAAATAATATGAACACCCTGATAAATGGCGGTTTTTATTCTTAATATGGAGTTGGTCCTCCTTTAGCGGCACTAACAGCTGAAATGCGTCGGGGAATTGATTCATACAGATTTTGGACAGTGGCTAGAGGAATCCTGAGCCATTCTTCGAGCAAACCCTGCTCCAGTTCCGCCAAAGACGCCGGCGGTGGGAATCGGCTTCTGACCTGCTGCTCCAACTGACACCACAGATGCTCGACAATGTTAAGATCCGGGGATTGTGGAGGCCAATCCAAGCGTTCTACGTCACTAACATGCTCTTCAAACCAGTTTTTAACGACCCCAGCGGTGTGGATTGGTGCATTATCATCCTGGAAGACGGCGTCGCCATTGGGAAACAGCGTTTGGACCATGGGATGGACCTGGTCAGCCAATATTGACAGATAGACCTGGGCGTTAACCCTACCATGCAGTACTACAGCTGGGCCAAGAGTATTCCACGATATTGCTGCCAAAACCATCACAGATCCGCCTCCATGCTTAACGGTTGGGGTCAGGCAGTCGGGGTCATAAGCATCTTTAGACTGTCTCCAGACGTAAACTCGACCGGAACATGGAAATAGCGTAAAGGAGGATTCGTCGGAGTAGACTACATTCTTCCACCGGTCCATTGACCAATTCTTATGGTCATTACACCATTTTCTGCGCCGCTCAATGTTGATGTGCGAAAGGAAAGGTTTGGCAATTGCAGCCCTCCCATGGTATCCAGCTCCATGGAGCTCGCGACGTACAGTTCTGGTCGATACCGGGCTTGCAAGATGCTGGTTAAGCTCTGCAGTTACTTTTGGAGCTGTGGTCTTATGGTTCTTTGTCACAATGCGCTTTAGCACCCGGCGGTCTCGATCACACAGCTTCTTCTTGCGTCCACTATTGCATTTGTCGGTGCTTGTCTTTCCATGGTTTTGGTATGCAGATATGACCATAGAGACAGTTCCTCTGGATACATTGAACATCTGAGCGGTTTTCGTCACCGATGCACCAGCCATCCGCGCTCCGACAATTTGCCCTCTTTGGAAGTCTGACAGGTCTTTCATAACTGCTAATTCATAATTCACTCAGATCTGTAAAAACAACGTGAGGGTTATAACATGACGTATACACTCTCTGTTACGCATTTAAATAGGTTTGCCAGTCATTTGACCGGTTACTTTGTCTCTGAGCAGTCCGTAAAGATAACCGGTGAAATCGGCGGGTGTTCATATTATTTTGTCTAACCCCTGTATATCTTTACCCTATCGTATTTCTCTTGTATACTATTAACTTACTAGTAAATAATGAAAGGATATATATATATATATATATATATATATATATATATATATATATATATTCTTCATGTTCATTAGGGGTGCGTGTTATTTATTTTTGCTGATTAAAGGGTGCGTGATCAAAAAAGTTTGGAGACCACTGCCTTAAATGTTGTGAAGGAGGTATAAATTTTTCCTGAGACCGGATTTATGGGACACCTTGTTTATATATATGATGATAATAAGGAGGACCCATGTTGCAGAAGAAGTAATTTATTGAAATTAAATAAACGTTTTGGAAACACCATTTCCCATCTTCAGTAGCTAAAACATTAAAACAAACATTAAACTGGTAAATCTAAAAATAAAATTAAATATTTCGAACCTTTTCATTACTTAATAAATATTGTATATTAAAACCTTTTTCATCATTTCATACTAAGCAATAACTTTTCGTAATTTCGTAGAAATTACGAAAAGACAATATCACTACCAATAGACTAAGTCAAGTAAGGCCATAGGAGGACTTGCTAGACTATAGTTCAGGGGGTTCTCAATCTGTTGCTCGCGAGCACCACTGTGCTCTTGGACAGTCTGACGGTGCTCTTCTACAATGCTTAAAATCGTGGAAAAGTTTTGTAATGGTTTGTTTGCAAATGTTTTGTAAAACGAATCTAATTTTTTTTTTTAAGTTTTCTTCTTAAATGTATAAAAACATTTGTATTAACGCTGACGTTCGTTTCTTTTTATTTCTGATTATTCTTCATTTTTGCAAGAAATATAGTGGTGATCGATTCATACTCCAGAGAATAAATTGGTGATCGCCGCATTGAAAAGGTTGGGGACCCCTTTAAGGAAACAGGCTTGACTAAGCCTCCTTAAGGACCTAGTCTACGCGGAACAATTTGGCTGAAACCTCAAACAGTGATGCCGCGTTTGCGGCTGGAACAAAAAATAAAGATCGTCGAGTGGTTTCACGTAACAAATTCTGTGGCGCTGATGCGAAGGAACTTTTGCGGAGAATATGAATGCGGAGATCCACCCGATCGAAACAGTATCATGAATTGTTACAAAATTTCAAACAAGAGGAAATGTAAGCAATCAACATAAGGATAATAGTGGTAGGCGACGATCCACAAGAACTGTGGAGTCTCGGAGACGCCAATTCGACATTTGTCAGCGGAAGTAGGTATTTAACGAACATCTGCGCGTCGTATACTTCAAACCGAATTGAACCCTTTTCTCTACAAAATTCATTCATGAGCTTCACTAACTAATGTTCAAAAACACAAAAACAAAAGAATGGAATTCGCAACATGGATGTTAGCAAAGCTAAAAGAAGATATTAAGTTTTTGAAACGCATCCACTTCACAAGGGAGATTAATAAACAAAAATTTCGTTACTGGGGAAGTTATGCCGGCGCTCCAATAGAGCTTCCATGTAGCGTTGCTAAACTCAACATCTGGATCGCTGTTGGCTGGTATTATTATGGTGTAGTAGGTCCCTACTTCTTTAAGGATGAAAATGGAAAAGCAGTAAGGGTAACGCAAATTCATATCATCAGATGCCAAAAGATTTCTACTTTTCACAAGTAATTAGTTTGTTCCGTAAAAGAAATAACCGCATTACCCCAGATTCACAGTGGTGTCAGCAGGATGGAGCACCTCCACACACTACTCGTGAAGCTCGAAACTTCTTGAGCAAGCATTTTTCCGGGCGACTAATCTCCCTTATGAGCCAGTGGAATGGGCCTTATACTCACACGATCTTACACCCACGACATTTTTTTGGCGCGGTTACATAAAAGACAGGATCCATTCTACCGAGCGTGAGAGACTCGAAACCCTAAAGACCAAAGTCTACGAGGTAATCATCATCATCATCTCAGCCGAGCCATTTCCAAAATTTATGTCAACATTGGCGAAACGTTGAATACTGGGTTAGAAAAAAAAATGGGGATTACGCTTCCCACGTTTAATTAAGGTTAATAAACTCTTATGTTTTACGTACCTATTGCGTTTGTCTTTGTGTCTAGCTTCCTTTATTTGTTTAAACTTAGAACAATTAAGCCTTTGATTTTGGCTCTCTCCTCCTATGGGGGGTATTTTTGCGGGCGCTCACCCTTGCCCCTCCTTCCTGCACAAAAAGAAATTTATTTATAATTTTAGAGCTGTTATGAATAAAATTTTACTAACTCAGCGTTAATGGAATTACAACAATGTGTGTGTGTGTGTAAATATTCGCTTTTTACATAGATTGAACTTCAATTATTATATTTATTTTGTATTTCTTCGAAGTAATTAGTTTAAAGAAGATTTTGTTTTTAATATTTATATTATTTCAAAGTATTTAAAAAGAGAACAGTTAAATTGCCATTTTCATATCTTACGAACAGTGACGGATTAAAACCCTCTGGAGCCCTAGGCACCAAGACTTTGGAGGCTCCTTCTCTTAGTTTTTAAAATAATAATAAACAATATAATATTAAAAAACGAGAAACGGGTTTATTGTTTTATTACTTACAACACGTTCTAAAAGTAATAAAAAATAAGTAACACTAAAAACAGGTTATTCGTTTCACTTACAACACCGACTTGCGGTTTTTTTTTTAGCGGCAAATTGAGCAATAATGACGTCTGTGAAGTCCAGGCTTCTACCAATGTCATATTCAAGTTCACAAATACTCAAAGAATGTAGCCGTTCCTGGCCCATTGTAGCTCGCTTTTCATTTTTAATTCGAGTCAGTTTGGAGAAAGATCGTTCTCTTCGCAAAGATACAACGGGAAAAAGTTAAGTATACGCGTAGTTGCTATACCAACATTTGGGTAGCATTGAGCTGAACAAGTTTTTTTATTACATCAAATGGTTTCGATTCAGGTTTTTAAGTCGTATCCACTGAGTGACACGTGCGTGGAAATGAATTTAATTTTGCAGATCACCTTCCAGACGAGTCTTATTGAGCGGCTTCGCTTCTCTCGCACGCAAGAATCGTAGTTAAACAGGAATCCAAAATCCTCATAGACCCCGACTATAATTAATATGCCTCACTCGGCTTTGTAAGCTCACTGATGAGGCTGTCACAACTGGCAAGGTATGTCTGTGTTTTTAATGTTCAGGTGTATCTGCCTCATAAAACAGTTTTCTACATTTGCGTACTCTGAATTCTGTCGGTATGTTATTGTTACTTCTTCATTAACTCGAATCTACTCCAATGTGTCCAGGATCTCTTTTCACAGTGCTCAAACTCATCGCGAAGTGCATGTACATAATCAGTTAGGTATGCAATATGATCCACGACAGATTGAAGCAGAATATTTATCAATATTCAAACCTCTCCATCAAAGTAGGCTACTGCATTTTATTATATTTCACTGTAGGCTGTACCTCAGTCTATCTGCAATAACCAATGATTAATATTTCAACAATATTAGGCTATCCACGTATCCTGAGTGCGCCGACAACATTACATTGGAATATGGATATTTTTTCTGAACCTTGGGGACCCCTAAAAAATTCTAACCTTGGGGGACCTCTAGGCACGTGCCTACTGTGCTTAACAGGTAATCCACCACTACTCACAAATAATTTATAAGCCTATAATTCTCCACCAAGTGGAGGAAATATAATCCAAATAGGTTTGGACTATAAAATAACTTACTGTAATTATGCCGATACCCAAAAAGCAGTAACGAAACTTTGCTATACTTTTAAATAGTTCATCTGGTAATGACGTCATAAACCAAAATTTAGCTGTAAATTAAAGTTAAGCCCATATCACAAGGCCTTTTGTAGTCATTTTCACCACTAAATCGTGCCCCGCTTAAAACCAATTACAGCCGTTTACATATTCGTATTAATCGGCAACAATCGCCCTTCCACAACTATTTAGTTACCCATAAATATAAAATTTTCTTTCTATACCCGTGTAAGAAGATGGGTGTTTCATGGATAACTATAGTAAATCTGCAGATTAAACTCATTTCACTTTTAATTTTGAGCCAATTTCTCTCTGAATTTGTAATTAATCAATTAATGTGAAGATCCACTTATAAATTTTGTAAATTTCGTATCGCAAAACTAATAATCTAAAATAAATTTCGCATTGGGCAAGTCTAATTTCGTAAATACCTTTTTGATGAAGTTAGTAGGCCCATACAAGTTTTATAATTATTTTTGAAAAAAAAAAAATGAAGCCTATGCTTACAGTGATGAAATCGGAGCTTTAATAATTGATATGAAAAACATGTTTAAGTTAACAAAATTGGTGTAAAAATATAAAATTTAAGTAAAATGTAATTTATACAAATTTGATAAAAGAACTATCCCACATTGCAAAACTAGCTGGGAGAAAAGTAAGAGGATTAAATCTTTAGATAGCAATTTCTTTCAGCAAGACGGTGCTCCTTGCTCCTATGCTTTCAATGTGTCACAGTCCTGAAATCTTCTGGGCTGAGTGGATCGGTAAGAGATGGATCAATTGCTTGGCCACCTCGTTCACCTGACCCATCCCCATTGAAATACTTTTAAGGGACCCCGTTAAGCGTTATTTACCCCTTTATAATAGTGTTGAAAACTTTAATAATTATGCTTTCATATACCAACCAACCGTTTACAGTTTCTTTCTATCATGTGTACACCAAACGTGATTGAAGTTTAAAGTTGCACAATGACTTTGTAACCACCCTGTATAATCAAATGTCGGATCAGTTAAAAAAAAAAAAACCTACATGCTTAAGATTCGTGTGATAATACTCAGTTTTTGTTAATAAACTGTAAATCATGCGAATGTGCCCTTGCGCAAAGCTTAGTTCTCACACTCCATACGCTACGTGGTGAAAAACATACTACGAGATAACGCAATAAATAATGGCAATAAATAATTGAAAAATTGAGTTTCGTTTCCTGTTATTCATATATATAATCCCTGTCAAAACCCAATTCCTGCTAGAAGCGACAAAGATTCGAGGTCATCCTTAAGAAATAACCTTCGTGACTAACAAACGAAAATGGTTTACTCGCTAATCTATAGGAGGGAAAAGAATGAAATAAAATACCCAAATTGAAGGTATTCTCAGGCAATACCTCAATTAAAAAAGAACGGGAAATTTCCAGATTTCCAGTACTGGTCCAGATTATTACCAGGGAATACTAGGAAGGAAATAGAGATTCCCGGGGAATACCGGTAGAGTCAAAATTACCGGGAATACCGGTAAGAGTCGAAGTTACTGGGAATATCGGTAAGGAACGGGAAAATTCCTCGAAAATATCAGAAGAACTAAATATTGCCGGGAATACCGGAAAGGAACTAGAGATCACTCAAAGGAACCAAAGATTACCTGGAAATCTCTGAATAAACCGTAAATGATATTAGTAAATAATATAAATCCTAAATTGCCCTAAAATTACAACTTACCCCTCTTTCTCTTCTGCTTTGTCTGACATCTGAGCTTTCTGTTATTCCGAACGAGTGAAGAATCTGTAATAAAAGATATTGCAAAATGCAAATCATCTAAAGTTTCCTCTATAATCTAAATAGTAATAGTATAGTCTAATATAATTACTAAGTCACCTCATAAAGCCTGTTTTCATTCATAAGCATTCGTACTAAAAGTGACCGGTGCTTTCCTGTTAACGGGAATACCCAACCGCCCGCCACCAAACTGTTTATGATGTATTTTTGCTCTCGTCATTTTCGTTTAAACTAACGAAAATATCACAACTTAACCTAACCAATCATCAAGGGCGTACAGTTGACCTAACCGGGCATTCGATTGACCTAACCGGGCATTCAATTGACCTAACCGGTTAATATAACGGAAAATGCCCGGTTAGGTCAACTGAATGCCCAGTTAAGTTATTTGAATGCCCGTTTAGGTTAACTGTACGCCTTTGATAATTGGTTAGGTTAAGTTGTGATATTTTCGTTAGTTTAAACGAAAATGACGAGCAAAAATACATCATAAACAGTTTGGTAGTCCAGATAATACGTAAGTACCGAATTTATTAATCATTTAAATGAAATTAGTTAATATGTAAGCGATAATCAGTTAGTAGGGGGCCAAAATGTCTTTATGTCATCTAAAATCGCAGAAAAAACGTCGCTGCTTTCGCTACGTTGTCGCCACATGAATTCCGCAAGATACGAGTCCAGATGATGGCGGGCGGTTGGATATTCCCGTTAACAGGAAAGCACCGTGACTTCTTATAGTTATCTCCATGAGAGATAACAGAACTCTTATAAAATAAAAAAAATTAGAAAAAGTTAAACTCAAATAATTCAATCAATCATGCGGCCGCTCTATCCCACTGCTGAGCGAAGGCCTCTCCCATGCGCTTCCACGCTCTAAGATCTTATGCTGTCTTCCTCTAGTTGTTACCAAAATCTTTCGGCTTATCTTCCTATCTTTTGAACTGTCCATCTTTTTCTGTCTATTTTCCATCCAACCCGCGAGTCACGCGCTCAGCCTATCTCCATTTTGCCTTCTTGATCTCCTGGACCACATCCCTGACGCCCGTTTTATTTCCAATCCATTCGTTTCGTTCCCTATCCCCCAAGGTGAGCCCCCAGCATCTTTCGCTTCACGGCCCTTTGAGTCGTCTTCAACTTTCTTTCTTGTTTCGTTGTTGCCCAATTCTCTGCTCCGTAAGTCATGACTCATGACTGGTAAAACACACTGATCGAAAGTCTTCCGTTTCAAACAAATTGGTATACGCTTTTCTTCCATGGCCTCTTTCGAGCCTACCGAACGCTCCCCATCCTGCTTTTTGATGACAGTGGAGTTCGGACTCGAGATCACGAGCTTCTTTTATCATTCGTCAGAGATACACGTATTCTGATACGGATTCGATCCTTTTGACCTCAACAATGATGTCTCGTCGTCGACAGTGGTTGTTGAACAACCTTGGTCTTACTGTTGTTCATTCGGAGTCCGACATCTTCACTTCACTTGGCTAGATCCCACAGCATCAATTTCACTGTGTCCGCATCTTCAGCAATAACCGCACTGTCGTCGGCAAAACGTAAATGAGAAGAAATCGTCATCAATGCATCTCCCCACTTCCTGCCAACTAATTTCGCGAAAGATCTGTTCTAAGACTGCGGTAAACATTCTCGGCGAGATGTATCACCTCGTCTTACGCTTCTTCGAATATTTACTAGCTCACTTTTTCATGGAGGCGGATCCTGAACGTGGCGATTTCATAGATATTCTTCATCAATGTTGATATTTCTTAGAATTGCCTTGGTGCCTAAGTGCATTAATGATAGCTTGCGTTTCAACACTATCGAACAACTTTTCGTAGTAAACAAAAGCAATACACAAAGAATTCTGATACTCGCGACCTTTTTCAAACAGCTGTCTAACGGTGTGAATATGATCGATGGCAGAGAACTTTGATGTAAAACCAGCTTGCTATCTGGTTACAAGCTTCCTTGCAACTATATATTACTTATATAGTAATGTATATAGTAATGTTTGCACGCTGATTCCGAAAATAATATTAATTTTTTGCCATTACGTACAGATTTTTCACAAAATGTCATATTTCATATTACGTACGTAAGTAATTTTCATTAAAATTGACTCAATTAAATTTTGATTAAAAATTACTGCCTATAAATGCTTGGTTTCACCAAGACATCAAATAAATGGAGAAGAGATATCAGGGAAGGTGGGACATCAGCATGATGGCTGATTACTGTTGGATGTTGAAAAGGGATACTCCGGAATTATTACATAAAAGAAAAGGAACAGCTCGTACATTCGACACTAAAAGGCATAGATCTCGCAAGAAAACTCAGGACAAATAAAGATGAAAATGTAATTGACGTTAATAGTCTTTCTTTTTAAAGTTGTTTGCAGTTGTAATTAGTATAACAAAGCGAAATAGGTACCTAATGTAAATTGAAATAAATAATATTTATTTATGTTATTTTTTCCCTTCCAGTTTGCAGAAAATCCTTACGTGATAGAAAAAAATGGACACCTTATTTGAAATCAGCGTAGTTGAATATAAAATCGGTTATTAGTAAGAAAACAACTTGCAAAGTTCTCATTCGCAGGCTCGTGTATAATTCAACTAACTATTATTCAAACACCAATTATTATTTTATATGAAAAAACTAACTAAAAAAATTATTATTATTATTATTTAAAGGCAGAAATCAATATCTTTGGTTGGAACTAAAACACTACAAACCCTAGTTGAAACCTTGAAAGTAAAGAATGAATTGCCCAGACCAGAATAACAAACAAATATTCTCATTCAAGATGTCTAAAATTATACATACAATATATATTATATATAATTTTAGACGATTGACAGAGACAGACTCAAAAACCAGTCGGTCCATTGGGTGAGGTTCCTGTTACTGAACCAGCGCAGTGTTCAATCATTCCAGCAGTAGTAGAAAACTGAATAGAAAATAATCAGATTTTCTCCCCACCCTCCCCGCCTTTGGTGGGCAGGGGAAAAGTTGAAAATACCTTTGTTGTACGCAACCCCTTCATTTATGTGGTACACACCCTTTTCAGATTGACTTATTTCGTACGCGCGTGCTTCGTTTATTTCAGGATGACTCTGCCTATCCACTCGGATGGCCTTTCAATTTTATACGCGTAGTTTCCCTCGGCTTACTTAAAACCCACTTTGAATTTCAAACTTTCAATGTTAATTTACCCTCAGCTTACGAGAGAGGCCTATTGCAAGGTAGCATAGAAAAGACACTCCCTCTTAGAAAGTTTATTTAATTTCACTCCAATTAAGACAAATTGAAAGAAATATACGGATGTGCGATTACAAATTTTGTTTAAAAAATCAAATTCTTAATTTAAGGAAAATGTTTGCAAGTATTTAAGTCTCAAAAAACATTTATACAGAGGGTTTTTTATTTGCGTGTAACTTTAGAAACGGCACTAAATTCAAATTTCGTAATCTAAGTAGTTTACAAAAATTGTTTACTTACAAAAACTTGGAAAATTTACTCTCAACAGTTCTGCGCGAGTTCCGCAGATTTTTCCAGGAAAAAAGTCCGTCAAATAAATTAGATTACTTCTCACAATAACTGAATGGTCATGCACTAACTTCCCGGGTTTCCACGGAAACAAGATCAACAGAAGATACTTACTCTTCCCTGAGGAAACCTCAGATGTCGCAAATTTACTAGTTTAACATTTAATGTGAACACAATTGAATCTAAAGAAATTTTACCAAGTTCTTTTTCGGTCGCTAACAATCAAGCTCTTACACACAAGTTCGCGTAAACAAAAGAACTTCAGATTTTAGAACTTGAGACAATTTCAAATAAACTTAGAAATTTTCAAACATGTCACAGATTTTAAGGAGTTATTCTTAAAAGCCACTTTTAACTTTCGGGGACGGAGCTACAACTAACTTAGAAATCTAAGTTACACCTTAAAATTTCAAGGACTCCGCCTTACAATATTCTGAATGACCTATCAAAAACATTTTCATTACATAAGTCGTCCCTACGAAAGCTTTCACCAATACATAAGGAAAGAAGGAGCTTCTCTTTTTCCTCACTAGTTGTTACAAGAATCGTTGTCCTTTGATTGGATACTAACATTCCCTTCCAAAAACAAAGCTCCTCCTTTTCCTTAAAAATCAACTTAAAATAAAGTTCTTTCTTCGAAGCCACTTGGTTTCTCAAATTTATGACCAACGTCATGGTCCAATTTAACAAGTGGATTCGAAGTCTGTCTCACAAAAGTTTAATCACGAAGCGAAGAGAAAACAAGCCATTTTACATCTGAACCCGGCCAGCTTGTTTTCCCTTCTCTTTGAAGCTAGGGCCGCTCCTCCACCCTACCATAAATCTCTACCGCGAGGCTGTCCTGGATTATACCATTAACGTGAGAATACAAAAATAAAAATCGAACGAACGTTAAACAATCTGAAACATTTTTATTTTTAACCCTGTAATAAGAAACCTATTGATATTCTTCAATAATCATAATCCTATATACTATTGAGCTAAAAATGTGTGTCCGCTTTCTTCGGAACCGTGCACAGGCTACCCGCCCGGGGATTAGTGAGGGAGGGAGGGAGGGGGGTAATGGCGTTTTTTACTCGTGTGGGGGGTAATGGGGGTGGGGGAGTGGGGGTGAGTGGGTAATGGTGTTTTTTAAAATTTTGTAGCTTAGCCACTTCTTACTGCTACATATACTGTGACATATACTGCTACCCGCCCGGAGGGCAGGTAGAAGTATATGTCACAGTGCTACACGCCCGGAGGGCCAAGTTGTACAACGGTCGCGAGGGGGTGGGGTAACTGAGGGAGTGGGGGTAATCGCGTTTTTTTAAACTTTTGTCGCTTAGCCACTTCTTCCCGGAGCGCGAAGTTGTACAACGGTCGGTCGCGAGCGATAGTGAGCTACCGCTTGTCTAAACTACCTTGCTTTAGAGATTAGAGATTTAAACAACAAAATGTTAAAACTAAAATTTCTGCTCCTCTTTTCGTAAGAGATTTCGGCACACAAATTTGCCGTTACAACACCGACTGGAAAAGTAGCCAAGGCAAATTTAGAGGAAAGAGAAGAATATGTAAGCTAGCTCTACAAAGAAATCATTCACTAGATAGTACCGTTGTATAAACTAACTAATAATATATTTGTGCTGATCGTAATCAGCTACTCGGTATCATCACAAAATCCTCGAACATACCGTTTTTATTTTAAGCAGAATCTTTACAGCTCTATACCGAGGTACGGGCCAACAAAAACCCCATGGCCCATTCCAGGCTAGCCCCAAAAGGATTGAGAGAGAGAGAGAGAGAGAGAGAGAGAGAGAGAGAGAGAGAGAGAGAGAGAGAGAGAGAGAGAGAGAGAGGTAACAAGTTAAAGTCTAGGGTTGCCAGTTTTTTCAAATGGCCATACGGGACAAAAAAATTTCTGAGGTTTTTTTACAAGACCAAATTTTTTTTTCAAATTGAAACGATTTCTTCAACGGTTACAACAAACCAAATTAGAAAAATTTTATTAAAATAATATTTAACAATTAAACATCGTGAATAAATTGAAATTATTATACATAATATTGAAATTCTAAATCAATTCATCCCTTAAAAAAAAATAAATAAAAAAAAAAATAATAATAATAATTTTGTGGGACATTTTGAACCCGAGATTTTGACGCGGGATTTTTGGATCAAATGCGTCCCGTCTGGTGTCGTAACCATGCAATTGGCATGCAGAAATCTTTTGCAAAATTAAAAGTAGAAATGATGTTAGTTTTAAGATTTTAATTTTGTTCTCTAAAAGCCAAGCGTTTTGGGTTATGAATATTCATAAAGGCGTAAGTTAAAGATGTTTCCGATGGTAGAACGGTCGTTCTATTTAAGTTGTTGTTCTCAGGGGAAGAAGAAACCCAAACCGCTTGGCCGCGGAGATTTACAACTAAAGGGTCCAGATGTACACGTGGTTAGTTTCTCTTTCGCATAATAAGACCAATTCGATTTCACTGGCGAAATTGAACCCTGACCAGGGTCGTAAATTTGAGAAAACCACGTGATTTCGAATGTCAAGAACTGTAATTTAAATTAATTCCTGGGAAAGGGAGGGCTTTTGTCTTTGGACGGAAAGGTCAATCAATACCCAATCGAGGGACAGTGATTTTGGGAACTCCCAGTAAGGGAGAAAAAGCTATTTCTTTCCTTATGTATGGATGAGATCGTTTTTAAGGGACGACCTTAGGTATTGAAATTGTTTTGATAGGTCTTTCAAAATATTAGAAGGCGTGGTCCTTAAACAATTGTAAAGTAAATTCAAATTGTTAAGTTAGTTGGTAGTCGTCCTCCTCGAAATTAATTGTGGCTAAATAAACTCTATTAGACTTGTGGTGTAAGAAAAATCTAGAAGTCTCATGATTGAAACTAAGAACTTGTATTGCATTTCATTCGTTTACGCGGAACTTGTGCATAAGAATTTTATTGTTAGCGACCTTAACCGAGAACTTGGTTGGATCTTAATTAATGTTAGCCAACGGACCATGAATTTTGTGAACTTTCCATTAATTTAATTTGGTTCAAATTAAATGCTAAACGGGGTACGTCTGTGCCCTAGTTTACGGAACCCGTCAATTTGGGTTCGGAAGGAAGTCCCGTTATTTGGTAGATTGTCGTTTTGGTTTTGGGCGGGCCGTAAATCTGTGGTCCGTACGCGGCACAATTGAGAGTAATTTGTCACCTGCAGTCGTAAGTAGAATAATTCTTCAAATTTCTTCGTCGATTTCGACCACTTCATTTCTCGTTACTCGTTTTGTTATACTCAAATATAAAGCCCCTCTATATAAATTATTTAAATTCAGATAACTGAACTTTTTCTTTGAATTTATAATTGGTACATTTAAAGGATTTAAATTCAGACAACTGTGAACTTTCTCTTTGAATTTATAATTGAATTGTATTGTATTGTATGGAAAATTTGTAGATTTACTTCAGACTAATTTGCTAAATTCATGTACTGATTCGAGTGAAATTTAATAAACTTTATAAAAGGGCGTGTGTTGTTGTAGATACCTTGCAATAGGCCTCTCTTGTAAGCTGAGGGTCAATTATCATTTAAAGATTGAAATTCAAAGTAGGCTTTCAGTAAGCCGAATGAAACTTACGCCTATCAATTTAAAGAGCCATCCGTCTGGATAGGTCGAGTCATCCTGAACGCAAAGAAAACGCGCGTAAGAAATAAGTTGAAATAGAATTAAAGGGTAGCGCCCCACTTAAAGGGTGTCAGTGAAGTGAATTAACATAATTAAAAGGGTGTCCAGCACCATAAATAAATAAACGGGTTGGGCACTACATAAATGGTGTCAGAAGTTGCAAAAGAAATAAAGGTGCGCAGTACCTAAGTAAAAGAGTTGCGCACAACACTGGCAACCCCAAGTTAAACTCTCCATGTCTACACCCATGTACGCGTAAAGCCATCACGCCGGCAAAGTGACGAAATGCTTCTACAGGAAAGGGGTGGAAACAAGAATTGAGGAAACGTCAAATTTTCCGCACCATGCCCTCACCCGTTACGTGCATGCAGACACCCAAGAGAAAGAAAACTCGTGACGGCAGAAACGCAACTCTACTTCGCCTAATACATGGCACGTTTTTTATTTGTTCGTTATCAAATTGTGTTTTTCTACAAAATACATATCTACTTCATTCTTAGACATACTAACAAAGCAGGCAAGTACGTGAGCGTGTTTTTTCTGAGAGAGAGAGAGAGACGCTTATCTCTAACTCAAATCAATGATAACACCAAATAGAGCACAATCTTCGACAAAAAGTGCTCAAAGGGTAAACACTTAACGCAGAGAGTAAGTGGCCCTTAACATTATCTCATATACGCCACGTTTTACTATAAAGAACATGGTATAAAAATAAAAAGTACACAATTCCCTGATATTTCTAACTTCACACACTTCTCAACCAATGGGATGGCTCTGAATGTGAAGTTCAAAAAAAATATTTTCTGCGTTTTTTTATTACACTGATTCAGGAAGTATGGCTTCTAATTTCTGACGTCCCACACACACCCACACATATATATATATCTCGTCCATGTAACGTTCCATATAGAAATAATGTTAATAAAAATTAAACTTAATACATTTTCCAATGAAAGATAATAATAATTGCATCACCTTAATATACTTCCAAACTGCACATAACCAGGTTGATCACCAACCAACCAACTTTATCCAATTGCATCGTACGACCACAATGTTTACCATACTGTATCAATAAAGAAAAATTTACATAACTGTAAATACACGACATTGCACAAAAAGTGCATAATCATCATCAGGATATTGCGAGAGAGAGATTTTGTTTAAGGTTCACCTTAATTATTAAATACATTGATATATTTTACACACAAACGGTTTTTGTCGTTTCATTACTTAACATACAATATTATTACACTGTAAATGTACGTCATTTGACTTATTATTACACGTAAAATACGTATTACACCGCCATTATAGTGAACAAAACAGTAGGTACTAAAAATGTTCGTTATACAATCACTGACAACGATTTAAATTTTAAAAAATGTTCAATATAAAATAATACCATCAGGCACGCCCAGTTTCGGTTATATATATATATATATATATATATATATATATATATATAAGCTGATACGCCTATTTTGGGACTCTACTGGAATAATAAGAGAAAATAATGGAGAAAAGGCAAATTAGGCACTTTATGAAGAAAAAGGCACTTTTTCCTGTAAACTCAAAAAATAGGCAAAGAAAATGGTATTTAGGGCATTTTGCCTGAACATCTGGGTTCTACTTATTATTATGAAATTACTGAATTTAATGAGTTATTGATTAAAATTTATTTATTTATTGTCAGTGTATTTATAGTGTCTCCAAATATGAATAAGGTAAAATTCGACAGTCAGTAAACATATGCGTTCTTAAATAGTAAAAATAGCTAAAGCGAACGCACTGTAATATCGTGCACTAATTATTAACAACTCTAAAAGGGTACTTGTACGTTATCTCCCCCCACGCTTGATTTGTCATCGTGGCAAATAGCACGCACGCACAACAATCAAACGAGCATTTCGTTCTAGAATGTTTGATGCACATTGGTTGTTGATTTGTTATATAGTGCGTTCGAAAAGTCTCTCCGCAGTCAACCAACACTTTAAAAAAAGTGTTTGACAACAAGTGTAGACGAGTTGCTCTGTGCCTGCAAAATGGTGGAAAACACTTTCAACACATGGTGTAAAATCAAAAGGTTATGTAATAAAATCACTAAATCATGGTTGAATGAAAACATTGTAGTTTTTCAATTTCCTATGCGTTTAACATAGCACTGCGGAGAGACTTTTCGAACGCACTGTACAACTTACATTAACTTTGGATCACCTGAAGATCAGTGTCCCCAGCCTTCTTTAGTTAGCCTTATAACGCTAACTAACAAAAATATCACGACCTAACCTAACCAATCATTAGGTCAACTGTACGCCCTTGATTGGTTAGGTTAGGTCATGATATTTTCGTTAGTTGGCCTTATAAAGCTAACTAAAAAAGGTTGGGGGCCCTGATCTTCAGGTGATCCTTAACTTTATAATGGCGATCCTTCAGAATCCGGCCATAAATTAGTTTAAAAAATAAATCGTATCAATAATTATTACATGATCCAAATTATATACAGGGTGTCCCAGAATTAACTATCTATTTCAATGAAATCGGACAAATTTTTTAAAAACACACTTATTTATGTTTATCATGTTTAATGTGTGTTAAAAATGTATAAATTTCTAAATTTTTTTCATAATTTTATTTTCATAATTTTGTCATTATCTGGTCCAATGAAAGACCGTCTGAAGTCATAGAATGGCAGAGACTCTCCAAAAGTTAACGTGTGGCTTGGAATGACCAAATCCAAAATTTATGGCCCATTCTTCTTTGCGGAAGCAACTGTAACAGGTACCGTCTACCTTGATATGCTTCAGCAGTTTCTCGAACCACAGCTTCTTGATGATGGCATTCTTGATAATGTTGTGTTTCAACAAGATGGAGCACCATGTCATTATGCTCTAATTGTTCGAGAATACCTCAACAGACGCCTTCCGAATCGGTGGATTGGACGTGGAGGACCTCGACCTTGGCCTCCGCGTTCTCCGGATTTGACACCCCTGGATTTCTTTGCATGGGGTTTCATAAAAACAAAGGTTTATCGCCAAAAGATCAATAGTTTAGCTGAACTTAAAGAACGCATCCAGTTGGCAGTGCGGGAGATAACACCTGAAATGCTTCAAAATGTGTTTCGCAGCGCTGAGGATAGATTTGAAATTTGCAGAGATACAGACGGTGCACATGTTGAAACTTCTCGATAAAGTTTTGACTTATGATTTATAAATCTTTGTTTTTGTATCATAATTTAGTAATAAACACAAAATTATGTCAGTTTTTATTAAATTTGTCCGATTTCATTGAAATAGATAGTTAATTCTGGGACACCCTGTATTTAATAGTATCTACTAGCAAAAGGTCGGCGCTACGCGCCGATTTTGCTAGATCTGCGGTGCTTCGGCTGAATTGTGGGCCTACGGCGTATTTTATTTTGAACATCAGTAGCCCTTTATCTGGATATCATTCCGATTCCTCTCACCTTGGGCCTCAGTAATTGGGGTGCCTGCGGCCTTCCAGTTACTGGCAAACCAATTATTCATTCAATAAAACTACAGAAAAGAACGCAGCCATGAAAATCTAAAGCTTCACAAATCTTAATACAATGAGCTCGGATTTGAAGCCTAAGATTTTCATGACTGCGTTCATTTCTATAGTTTTATTGACCAAATAACTGAACCGACAGTAATTGGGGGCCCTGCGGCCCGCCAAATCATAGTTTTCATTGTTTCGAGTGCATCAATAATATTGTTATAGTGTTCCATCAGTTGTGATAACCAACATCGATTCCGGTCAGGAAGATCATGCTTATCATTTTTTTTTCTGAGTTTCCCCATTAACCCCACCCCTCTCCCCCACCAATTTTTTTTTCTGAGTTTCCCCATTAACCCCCTCCCCCATTACCCCACCCTTCCCCCATTACCCCCAAGGGGGGAAGGGGGCTGGCACCTTGCAAAGGATTTACTTTAATTTTTTTTTTTACATATATATATATATATAGCATCTATTTTTCCGAGTTTCCCCATTAACCCCACCCCCTCCCCCATTACCCCACCCCTCCCCCATTTTGTGCCAAAATTATGATTAAAAATGAAGAAATGCGAAGAACTGTACCCCTAAAAGGGGGGGGCAGGATTTATGTTAGGGAATTTTTTTTAGCATGGGCACTGCACAATAAAAAGACGCATCGAATGGTGAAAACCGCATTGTTCTACACCAATTGTAGCGACCTGTAGGTGTGCGCAAAAAAACTTACATTATATATATATATATATATATATATATATATATATATATATATATATGGCTTCATTTCTGAAATAGTATATTAGATTTCAGTAGATATTACCAATCCTTTGCACAATTTAATTGTTGCTTTTTCAGCCAGAATGAATTTACTGCGACTTCATGCTATTTGCCACGATGACAAATCAAGCGTGGTGGTGGTGGGGGGGGGGGAGGGGGGAGATAACCTACACGTACCATTTTCTGTTTCGTAAATTCCTAGTTTAGTTTAACGGAATCAATTTATTGGGCTACTTTTGGCAAGTAATCACGCTACTTTTCAACATACGTATCTAGCAACCCTGGTTGTGGTAGCAACCAAAGGATGATGGTACAGGTTAGGTTAGGTTAGTTTATTTAGGTAACGTTAAGTCGTAAAAACATATTGGAAAATTGGGATCATATGTAGAATTCGGACCCCAGGTAACCCTAATGGAGAATAGACCCCAACTTTCCCCTAATGTAGAATCCAGACCCCAACTTTCCCCTAATGTATAGATTACACTGGGGAACACGTATTTTATTGAATGATATCTGACACTTGATTCTAGGTAATTTGGGTGCGCTGAATACGAATTTCAACTCGGTTTGGCTCTATCAGGTCCTGATTCTTGTCGACAGCCTATGTGCCATTTTCCAGATTTTTCAAATTAGGACTAAAAAATTGTCATGTGTTAAATTTTTTTTTCAAGTTTCATGAATACAAGCAGTTCAAACTACAGTAAAATTACATTATAACGATAGAAATGACTTAAAATAAAAAAACAAACAGATATGAAGCTTTCACTGTGGCAAAAATTTTCTTTTGTAAGACTTTCTAGCGTATTTGCTTGTTGATGGCAGGTCTCTTTTCAAGCACCAGCAGTAATCAGCTATCATGTGGGAATCCCAGCGGCCTTGGTACCGTTCCTCCATAATTTTGATATCTTGGTGGAATCTCCCCTTGTTCGTCACTTACATCACCTAAATTACTTGGAAATTGGTCAAGATGGCTATTCAAAAAATGCATTTTTATGCTCATATTGCAACCTAACTCTTTGTAGTCCCTTAAAAGTTTTTTTAAGATTTCTTCGTAGTTATCTGCCCTATAATTGCCTAAAAAGTTTTCTATCAAGTCCACGAATGAGAACCAGCCATTTTTTTCGCGTTCATTCATGACATTAGGAAAATTGCTGTCTTTAATCATTGTTCTTATTTGTGGACCGTCGAAAATTCCCGCCTTGATTTTTTCATAACTTAAACTTGGAAATTTTGAAGTTATGTATTTGAAACACTCGCCGTTCGTATCTAAAGCTTTTACATATTGTTTAATGAGGCCTAATTTTATATGCAGAGGAGGAAATATGATTTTATCTCTGCTCACTAAAGGTGGATTAATTACGTTTTTTTCTCCGACAGTAAGTGATGTTCGTGCTGGCCAGATTTGTTTGAAATAATGTTCTTCCTTGGCTCTGCTGTCCATAAGCAAAGGAAGCAGGGATATTTAGTATACCCTCCTTGTTGTCCTAGCAGAAAATTAACCATTTTTAAGTCAACACATATGATCCACTCGTGCTCCCTATATTTGATAAGATTTAAAACCTTTTCTATATGTTCATACTTTTCTTTTAATTTTGTTGAGTGCCCAATCGGTATCGAGCCGTATAGATTGCCATTATGCAACAACACACACTTAAGACTTCTTTTCGAACTGTCTAAAAACAAGCGCCAATCATTTGCATCGTAAGACTCAACCCCCATCTTCTTTAACAAACCAACTATGTCGCAGCAATATACTAAACTATCCTCTGTTCTAAAATATTTAACAAGTTGTTCTTCTCTTTTTCTGTAAAATGAAATGTATGTGTTTGAAGTAAGCAAGTTTTTCTCTTTAAGTCTTGAAGCTAAAATTTCCGCAGCCTTTTTTGGCAAATTTAGATCCCTTACAAGATCATTCAACTCGGCCTGGTTAAACTTTTGCGGATCGTTTTGACTTTCAAATACGCTGGGGTCAAAATCGGTGTCTGACTCCTCAAAGTGCATAACAATATTTTCAGGAACATCTTCAACTAATTCTTGAGTTGGCAGACCCTTAAATTTTGGAATGGGGATCTCATTTGAATGTAGCACAGGTCGTATCGCGGTGTCGAAATTTGGGTACTCGATACAATGTTTATTTTTCTTAGTGAAGCCCGAAGTCTTGACAAAGCAAAGGTAGCAATCGGTCGGTCTCGTGGTTAGTAGGCTCTCGCCACAGCTGATATGGAAAAAAAATTGTAAAGCGTTAACAAAAGCGACGAGAGACTTGTTTTTATGAATTTTATCAAAAGTTATCACCCAAACATTTAACATTTCTATGTGTTTCAACCTTATGCAATATTTGAGATTCTTATAAACATTTTGTGTAAATTTTTGTTTATGTACCTAAGTTACAATTACATTTAGGTAAGTTACAGTATACTAGTGATTAAATTACGTAGTTTTATGAAATCATAAACTTACCATCGGAACTCCAAAAGGTATTTTTGAATCCGAACCCTTCGTCCAATGTCGCAGTCTTTCAATGCATATAGTGCAGGCTTTATGTGTTATTTTATTTATTTGTCGGGTTCGAAATCCCAGCTGAGCCGTGAACGGCCAAATTCTAAAGGGCAAGTTCTACCTAAAGCCCAAGTTAAGCTAAATTAAAACTTACGGATCTGAGATCCTATTAGGTCCTACCTCAGGGTAACCTCAGGGTTGCTGACTCGATGCGGGCCTACCTTAGACCTTAAATTACATGAACTTAAAGTAAACAAAAGGGTACTATTTGTGGTCTTTTCTGAACCTTGCAACAACAACGCAACCTGGACTATTGCACGATGCAACAATCATGTATCTAAACAACCAAACTGAATTGCAAGAGAGCTCTCTATCAAACCACACCTTTACGTACGACCTTCCACAAACGAGTAGAAAAGACGCGCAGCGTCCCAAAATGATGCCAACAGTGTGACCAAACAATGATGCCACAAGAGCTCAAAAATGCTAGCTCTAAATTAAGTTAATTTTTCACTAACCTTACAATTATGAGATGGATATATATATACACCTTAACTTAATATATATACAAGCAATGCTGCATCAATCAGCTTAGTCATCGTATCGCCTTGGGACAACAATGGTTCTTCCTCTTCTAGATTTTCTAACACTCCCCACCGAAGAGGCATTGTTGTCATTACCTTCTGCAAGGTTAGCCAAGCCTTCTTCATGAGGCTGTAACTCAAATGTTTCATCTTGACTATCTGTGTTTTCGCCCGATTTCTAAAGCATAGAGTTTTTGTATAGGTCTCTTTAACTTTCCTCCTGAAGTCTTTACCAGTGCAGACCTAACTAAATTGTCTTTGCCAACAAACAACTCTTCAATTATGCCAAGCTTCCAGCATTGCCTTGGTCTTTCATCCCCAATCATTACCACTTCTCCCACCTTGATACAATTTGCATTGGAGCCCTTTACCTTGCCTGATGGGTAATAATTGAGTTCTGGCAAGTATTCCATCTGCCACCTCTTCCATAACTGATCTTGTAGCTCTTCAAGGTACCTGAACCGTCTGGTTAACTCTCCTTGAGTGCTCTGGATAGGCTGCAAGTCTTCTGGCACACTGGGGTTTGATGTTAATCGTTTACCACAAAGAAAATGATTTGGTGTCAATGGCTCTGCATCCTGCCTACTGTTGTAAACAAAAGTGATAGGCCTACTGTTCACCATTGCTTCTACTTCACATAAAACAGTAGAGAATTCTTCTTTGCTCAAATGAGCATTAGCTAAAAGTTTCTTTAATGGACACTTTACACTTCTCACTAGCCTTTCCCAAAATCCTCCCCACCATGGTGCTCTCTCAACAATAAACTCCCACTGTACCCCTTGGTGTGAAAAGTAGGATTGGAATCCTTCCTCTTTTAGCAAGGACCAAATTTCTTGGAGTTCCTTTGCAGCCTTTTTGAAGGTTTTTGCATTATCTGATATGATTTTATTTGGGAAACCCCTTCTGTTCACAACCTTTTAAAGGCCAAAAGAAATACATCACTACTTAAGTTGCTTACCAACTCCAAATGGATTGCTCTGGTGGTAGCACAGGTGAAAAGACATATATAACCTTTGTTAGACTCCCCTCGCTCATACACATAGACTGGCCCTGCAAAGTCTACTCCCACTACATCAAATGGGGCAGTATAGACACACCGTTCTCTTGGAAGTGGAGCCACCTTTTCATAATAAGGCTTTGCACTCCAACGCTTGCAAACCACACATTTATGCAAGACCTTTTTTACTACTTGTCTAATTTTGGGAATCCAAAATTGTTGTCTAATCTCTATTATCACTTCTCTAACTCCAGCATGTAACAGCTTATGATGAGTATCCAGGATCAATAGGTCCACAAAGTGCCCCCCAGAAGGTAGCAAAATTGGATGTCTTTTCTCCTCTGGAAGCCCAGAAAACTGTAGTCTACCTCCTACTCTCAATAAATCCTGATCCAAAAACACATCCAAACCCTTGAGCGCAGAATGTGTTGGTAGAACCTGTAATGGATGGCTGGTGAGCAATTCTCTCTCTTCACCAAATTTTTTCTTCTGCATATATACCACCCAGTATTTCCTGGCTTGCTGAATCTCATTACTGTTCAGAATTCCTTCCCTTCTTGTTTCTCCCTTAATGTTGTTGGTAAATCTATATACCCATGCTGTCACTCTTAATCTTTTCAGACTGCTAATGTCCTCAAGCCTCAATATGGGATCCTGCTGCATAACTTGACAATTGTTCACAGCGCATTTTCTCACCTCACTCACCCATGCTTCTTCAGCCTGGCATTCTCCTACAATGGGCTGATTAGAAGGCCAGTTTTCACTTCCAAGTTTTAGCCACTCTGGCCCATTCCACCACAAAACTTGACTGTGAAAGATCTTTCACTGAAATTCCTCGTGTTGGTAAATCAGCGGGGTTTTGGATGCCTGGACAATGCTTCCATTGCTTGGGATCTGTGTGCGCTTGAATTTCCTCCACCCTATTGGCAACAAATGGTTTCCATTTCCTTGCCTGACTTCTTAACCAGTGCCAAACTATAGTGGAGTCTGTCCAATAATAGCTTGGAATTTCATAGAGGCCAAAGACTTTCGCACTGTAATTGCAAGCCGACTAGCAATAACGGCACCCATCAATTCCAACCTTGGAACCGAAAGCCTTTTCAAAGGTGCTACTCTGCTCTTTGCAGCAACCAACCTGCAACTTACTTCCTCTTGCAATGCGCCTCTTATATAAATACAAGTTGCATAGGCTTCCTCACTTGCATCACAAAAGATGTGCAGCTCCAAATTGTCTGGACTATTGTTCAACTCTCCAAAGTACCATCTTGGGATTCAATGTCTCCAAGATGTGCCAATTCTTTGAACCAATATTTCCACCTTACCACCATATGATCAGGTAACTCTTGGTCCCAACCAAGTCCAATTTCCCAGAGGCTCTGAAACCAAATTTTGACTATCACAAATGGAGCCAGGAATCCAAGAGGATCAAAGACCTTCGAAGCCAAACTAGAGCTGTACGTTTTGTCCACCTTGTCTCATTCTCGGCCAGCTCTACTAAAGATTTCCCATTGAAGGTAAACAAATCATCATCTTGCTGCCAAACGATGCCTAGCACCTTTGCGTCTATTGCCCACAACTCCTTAATACCAGAATCCTCAATACTTTCTGCTGCATCAGGTACTACAGAGGAATGACTCATAAACTCTTGTAATTGCGAATGATTGGTCTGCCATTTTCTGAGCTCCATGCCAGCCTCCCTCATTATAGCTCTAGCCTCCATGAATATCTGTTTAGCCATTTCTGTATTATCCACGGAACATAGCAAATCATCAACATAAAAATTTTTCCTTATGTGTTCAATAGTGTTAGGGTAGACTTCAGAATATTTCTTAAAATGGTACTGCATAGTAGCTGCCAACAGAAATGGACTAGAGCTGAGGCCAAACAACACTGACTTCATTCTATATGCTTGAACCTTAGGTTCATTTCCAACAAGTCTTTCGTATCCACCCACAGATACCTTACTGCATCTCTGTCCTCTGGTTTTAACTTTATCCGCAAAAAGGCTTGCTTCACATCTGCAGTCAATGCTACTCTACCAAACCTGAATCTCAGTAACAAGGAAAATAAATCTGCATTTAAATTTGGCCCAGCATCCAAACAGTCATTCAAGGACACACCACCTTTGTCCTTGGCTGAGCCATCAAAAACTACCCTCAGTTTGGTGGTAGTTTTGTCTCGCCGTACCACTGCATGGTGTGGCAGATAATGTGCCTCCTGGCTCACCAGCTCACCTTGCACCCTTTCAGCATAGCCCTCCCTTACATAACTTAGGATGGCCTCATCGTATTCAATTAACAACTCATTTTTCTTAGCCTGTACAATGAAGTCTCCAACCCCGATTAGCTAGCTGAAGGTTTGAACCGGGTTTGCAAGAATCCTTCCATGGTAGGCCAACTTCATAGCAACCATCTCTAAACCCAATCCCTTTTTCAAATTGCTCTAAAACATCATTGTTCACTGTACTTGCCTGGTTGTCCTTTATACCAATAGATTCAAGTTCCCAAAACGCTTTCAAATGCCTTTCCAGACCATGGCTGTTCTCCTCAATCTTAACAAAGAGAGCCTTAACTTCCATTTCATTGCAATAACTACCATGTAGCATCCAGCCTAGCTTACTTTCAATAGCTACTGGGCCTTGAGATGTACGGACAATATTACAGTGATGAAGTCCCAATAATAGTCAGCTCCAATCAAAAGACTAATATCTTCTGTTCCCTCAAACTTATTATTGCCCAAATTAATTCCTTTAACTTGCAATTCTTGGACACATGCCATATCTAAACAAGTAGTGACTGGAGCACAAAGTTCCTCAATCTCTACAGCTTGGACCTTGAGAGTGGGACTTTGCGGTAACAACCCTTTAACCAGAACTTCTACCTTCTTAAATTTGGTTCGGTTTTGAACGGAACCCCAAACCCAGAAATTCTTAAATTTTCCCTCTTAAGTTCTTTAAACTTCAATTTTCTGGAAATTCTGGTCTTAATAAAACTACACTGGCTACCACTATCAAACAACACTCTTACAGTAGCTTCTCCCTCATTCCCAATTAATAAGGCTGCAGTTGTTTGCAATAATCCCCTTTACTTTTACTCCCTTGCATAGCAGTGGCATGTGCCACTGATGTCTCTACTTCGGGTAGGCCTACTAAGAATGTTTTCACACAATAATGGCTGATGCCTACCATGACATTTTTTGCACAAAATTTTAAACTTACAAAACCTTGCTCTATGACCTTTCAAAAAACATTTAAAACATGCTGTGGACTTAGTTACCCTGTCCTTTCTCTCCTCAAAGGGTAAGGCCTCAGCCACCTCACATTTATATGACTTGTGGTTGCCTTCGCAAAATATGCATTCCTTGATTCCCTTTAATTTATTCTCAGAGGAGGCATGTAGAGCTGACACTTACCTGGGCTATTCCTTTTTGTGGAAACTTTGGTGCTGTGCCTGCCTTTGTCCCCTTGTTTACCATCCCACTGTGCAAACTCAACTCCCTCTCGTCTTGCTAATTCTGTGCCTAAAAGACTTAACATCTGCTGAAGGGGGATGTACACATGTTCTGCAGTGTCCCCTACTTAATTCAAGCAAAATTGAGCTAGGCAATTTAGACTCCAGTGTAGGAACCAACATTATACCATACTTTTCCATTCCTACACCCAAGTTGTCCAGGGACCTAGTTCTAATTTCAAATTCATCATATAACTGCTGTAACTCCTTGACACTATTAGGATTATTAACAGGAGGTATAGCTAAAAGTGCACGGAGGTGGCTTTTAATTAAGATCTCTGGTTTACCAAACCGTTTCTTTAATATATCCCAAGCCACATTATAATTAGCCCTGTTAATGCTAATCCTGCTATAGTCTTTGCTGCCCCCTTCCAAGAGGGACCGCAAATAATTAAACTTCTCCACGGCACTTAACACTTGACTAGAATGAACTGCTGATTGAAAACTGTCTGCCCATCCTTGCCATTCCTGAATACTCCCAGAAAATGTTTTGAGTACAAGCCTCGGTAATTGAACTACAGATCTGTTAACCTTAACTTCACAAGCATCATTTGTTGAGTGTTGTGTTTCATTATTAGACCTGGTCTCTAACTGTACTGAGCTGCTAAACTCTTTTGCTCGGAGGCCTACGTTAATCATATCATCAATAATCTCTTCAAAGTAAATTATGTTATTTTCTATTCATCCTCTTCTATAAGAGCCTCAATTTTAACATTTACCTCACTTAGAGCAACTTTTTTAGTTTCTAATATGGCAAGCTTCGCAGTCACTAAGCGTAAATCCTCTTGCTCTATGGCAGAATCTATAGTGGCAATGACCTTTGTAATTAGACCTTGTAGGCACTTCTCCTTTTTATAAATTGTTCAATTCAGATGCACTCATCTTCAATGTAAACAACCCTTGGGCTCAATACCAAATGAGCTGAATTGGCAGAAATACTTAACCAAACTGATCAAACGCAAATTTTACTTTCAAATAAACTGAATTGCTGGGTGGGGTACTAACCAAACACCAGTATGGAATACCAAATTTTCCACCCAGGACCTTAATTCAATAATGACCCAAAATTAACCAAACCGTAAAAAATGTAGGCCAAAAAACGACAGACGACTGGCCAAGTTTCGCAATTGGGCGACCAAACTGTACCCTGGGACTTAATTCAATAATAACCAAAATTAACCAAACCGGAAAAAAAGTAGGCCAAAAACGACAGACGACTGGCCAAGTTTCGCAATTGGGCGACCAAACTTTCAATAATAACTCAAAATTAACCAAACCGGAAAAAATGTAGGCCAAAAAACGACAGACGACTGGCCAAGTTTCGCAATTGGGCGACCAAACTTTTTACCCTGGGACCTTAACTCAATAATACTCAACCCGTCTAGGCCTAACTTGGGATACAATTTGCACAATCAGAACTTTGCCGAAAAATGGTCACTGACTCAGTCTTGGGGTAGAAATCCGGTTCGAAGGACCATGTTATTTTATTTATTTGTCGGGTTCGAAATCCCAGCTGAGCCGTGAACGGCCAAATTCTAAAGGGCAAGTTCTACCTAAAGCCCAAGTTAAGCTAAATTAAAACTTACGGATCTGAGATCCTATTAGGTCCTACCTCAGGGTAACCTCAGGGTTGCTGACTCGATGCGGGCCTACCTTACACCTTAAATTACATGAACTTAAAGTAAACAAAAGGGTACTATTTGTGGTCTTCTTTCTGAACCTTGCAACAACAACGCAACCGGGACTATTGCACGATGCAACAATCATGTATCTAAACAACCAAACTGAATTGCAAGAGAGCTCTCTATCAAACCACACCTTTACGTACGACCTTCCACAAACGAGTAGAAAAGACGCGCAGCGTCCCAAAATGATGCCAACAGTGTGACCAAACAATGATGCCACAAGAGCTCAAAAATGCTAGCTCTAAATTAAGTTAATTTTTCACTAACCTTACAATTATGAGATGGATATATATACACACCTTAACTTAATATATATACAAGCAATGCTGCATCAATCAGCTTAGTCATCGTATCGCCTTGGGACAACAATGGTTCTTCCTCTTCTAGATTTTCTAACATTATGTGGAGCCCACGATTTATCTTGGTCCCCCAGTTTTATGCCAAAATAAGCTAAGTAAGCTCTTTTTACGAAGTCAGTTATATTTGCTCGTTGATGTGGAAGTGTAAAATTTCCACATATATAACAGAAGGAATCAGGGTTGTTTTTGCATTTGAACTTTCTAGTGCTTGATGACATATTGCTTGATTGTTCTGCCAATTTGTAAAGGTATTTAAAGCCCTTAATTCATATAAATTTAAGAAAATCTGAAATATAAACACAAAAATTAGTTTAAATAGGTACTTATTATGAAATAGGTACTTACACAATCTATGAAATTAAACTAGAAACACGGATGAGTAGGTACAATATAAATTACGTCTAATTAAATCAACTATATTAAATCACGATGACAAAATTACTCACTAAATCATATGCCAATTCAAAATTATGTTAATGCCCAAACTTAATTAACTAACTCAACTGACTGACTGACTGATTGAATTGACTGATTAACTCTGGAAACGAGTCGCTTTTATATATTTAGTTGTCCCTCTAGAATACTCTACAGAGAACAGGAACGCTCGAGAAAATTTTAGAATTCTATGATATTTTTAGCTTAATTTACTAATATTAAAATGGGTTAAAAATGACAAAATTAAAAATATTTTTAGGGTGTACATATAAAAATATACATAATACAACAATACCATAACAATAGGTACAAATACCTAGATAAAAACCTAGTTGCATAATGTGTAACTGCAAAAAGACTTAGCGAGTATTGAGAAAAAAAACCTTTTTATGAATACGACGAAAGAGGAGGGGTGTTGAGCAAAATCAGGACCTGATAGAGCAAAACCGAGTAAAAATTCGTGCTCAGCGCACCCAAATTACCTAGAACTAACTGTCAAATCTAATTCAATAGACAAAAATTTGAAATTTGTTCCCCAGTGTTATAGAAGCCAGACCCCAAACGAATCGTATAAGGACATCAATAAACAATTTAAAGGTACATAGAAAATTTTATTATTATTATCACAAATAAAAACCATTAAAATCACACAATTGTAAAATCTTATGGATCAAATGTAGAATTCGGACCCCAGCCTTCTTTAGTTAACTTTATAAGGCTAACTAACGAAAATATCACAACCTAACCTAACCTAACCAATCGTTAGGTTAACTGTACGCCCTTGACGATTGGTTAGGTTAGGTCATGATATTTTCGTTAGTTAGCCTTATAAAGCTAACTAAAGAAGGCTGGGGTCCGAATTCTACATTTGATCCAATCTTATTAAGTGAAAGTTTAATCAAAAGGATATTGTGAAAAAATGGTATCACAAAATTGGAAAAACGTATTGTTTATATGTCTTTCATGCCACATAAATTCGTCTAAGTATGAATTTAAGTGTGATTTAAGCTAAAACAAGCCAAATGGAGAATACAGACCCCAACCTTCCGCTAATGTAGAATTCGGACCCCAACCTTGGTAGGGGTCCGAATTCTACATATGATCCGAAAATTGTCCTAAATTTGTTAATTACAAATCCCTAACCTAAAGCCTAACGCTTAAGAGCCAAATTAAATAAAATAAAGGTTATTCAATCAATCAATCAATCAAACCTAACCTACACCATCACCTTTCGCAACTACCACAGCCTATCATCTGTACCGTAGCCAGGGTTGTCAGATATGTATGATGAAAAGTAGTATGATTAATTAACTACAAAACGTAACGTCACTTGGGAAAGGTAGCCCAATAAATTTGTGAAAACGTAGCCCAATAATGCTACGTTCACCTTCTGTTTTAATTTGAAAAAAGCTAAAATATATAGATGGTCGTCTAAGGGCCACGATCGGGTAAAATATATCTATTTTACTAAGATTTTTAAAAAATATTTACCTGAAGCAACGATTCCTGTATGGATTACAGCATGTGCACTGACAGGTTTAAGTTTGCAGGTTTGCTACGTTACAAACTAAGTTAGAACAAAGCGAACGTTGCTTTTGTAGCACCTCGTGGATTGGACAAAGTTTTATAAAGTAACCTTACGTAAGGCTTTAGACAAGGGCAAATAGATTATGTCTATCAGGTACGCTTGGGCTATAGACCTGATTACTATTATGGAGGAACTTAAATCTATTATCATTCAGATACGAAATATGTAGGCCCCTCACTGGGGTTTGAAAAGAACCTACAAATGAATTATAAAATCATACTTTTCGGGAGATAAATAATTTTGTAAACCAATAATCAGTTCTGAACCTTGTCTGCCCTTGAAGATAGTTTATTTACAGGTGGTAACCCTGTTATTATAAACTATTTTAACTGCCTAAAGTAACACCCAAGTTGCCTAATTTTGACAAATCATAAAAACTTTTAAATTTACATAGTTTTCACAGTAGAGAACTACGCCTTACACCGGTACCGTATAGAGTGTAGGCCTATCATTCCAATCTAGGCTTTGCTTCATTGACGCTCGCCTACTGCCGAAGGCACTCGAATGGAAAGCTTATAAAGACCTAACGCACAACCAACACGAAGGCTATCTTCGTCTGTACTGAATGAAAGCACGCTTGCCGCTGTATTCAAAACTTTAAAACACTTTCCGATAAATTTGTACGATAATCGGAAATACTTATTTTCCCATTTTCATTTTCTGTTTATGTATTTATATTAACGACATTTATACTTATTCTTATTCTTATTTAATAATTTCATTTATTTGTCGCAAGATATTACAAAAATATGTTATTCTTCTACAAACGTGCATGCTGATGCAATAGCGCACGCGCTAATCGATATACTGTATGTATATATATTTGAACAGTGAAAATAAAAGGTTTCTGACTTAAAAATCTCTCAAAAATGTAATCTATTTTCATTTAAACTTCACAAAATTCAAATTTATAAATCAACTGAATGAATTTTAATGAAGAAGGAATGTAATTTTATATTGGAATTTTCGCTATGCATTCAGAACATTCCCGGTGTGTATATATATATATATATATATATATATATATATATATATATATATATATAGTGTGTCCGTAAAGTCATGGTGGGATTTTAAATAGCTATATTATTGCAACGAAACATGATAATGAGTTGAAACAATGCCAAATTTAAGAACAACTCTCAAAGTTGTATCTTGTAGTTAGTCTAGGCTAAGCTTAACCTTTATCTCGTAGTTAGTCTAGGCTGTCCACATGCCTATGTTGAACATGAGCGTAATAGCCCGAAAGTTAATGTGTGGTGTGCTCTAGCACGAGATCGAGTGATTGGCCCATTTTTCTTCGCGGAACCCACTGTGACGTCACACAACTACCTCGCTACGTTGGAACACTTTGCAGTACCCCAATTTATTGACAATAATGTCATCTTTCAGCAAGATGGTGCTCCTCCGCACTATGCCAACGTTGTTCGAGAATTCCTTAATGAAAAATTTCCACAGAGATGGATAGGAAGAGGAGGATGGAAGCCATGGCCTCCACGCTCTCCGGACCTGACACCTTTGGACTTTTATTTGTGGGGTTACGTCAAGCAAAGCGTGTACAGTGTACCCATTAGGGATATTCATCACTCGCACGAGCGAATCACGGAAGCTATCGCATCCGTCATTCCTGATGTTCTTGGGCGTGTGTGGCTGGAATTGAATCACCGCCTAGATGTCTGCAGGGCTACCAGAGGAGCCCATATCGAACTACGTTAAATAAAGTTATTCTTTTAGAGTTGTTCTTCAATTTGCCTTTTTTTCATCTCATTATCATGTTTCGTTGCAATAATATAGCTATTTAAAATCCCACCATGACTTTACGGACACACTGTGTGTGTGTATATATATATATATATATATATATATATATATATATATATATATATAGCGCAAAAGTCGCGCCCCATAGGACAAATTAAAGTACAGTGCTGTTCACACGGTCTGTATCATCACCCCTGCAGGTCCTGAACAAACTGGACTTTGTAGGGATGGAATTGATGTTTCTTTAGAATTTGCTGAATGGAGATCCTGTCGACTTCTGTCTCCTAAGAAAGCTTTCTCGTCCACTTTTTTGGACTTCCCATTTCTTCAAACCGATTAATTACTCTTCCAACGGTTGCCTGATCAATTAGAGGTCTCTCCGGGTGTTTTCTATTAAATTCTGTAGCGATTCATCGATTTGTAGTACCTGGTATTCCATATATTAAAACCAAGCTCACCCTCTCCTCTATTGTTAATTTCGCAGCCATCCCCTACCTAAAAGAAAAAAAAAATAATATAATATATAGTCAACACTAAAAATTCCTATGGTGCGCGACTTTTGCGTCACCCTGTATATATATATACGCTGCAGAGGTCGAACACGAGCCGATCTTATGTAATGATCGTTTATTTGACGCCCTATTTTGCCAATAAATTAATTGTATACCTATAAATAAAAATGTAAACTTTCCAGCCAACGTTTCACATTGAGAACCTCAAACCTTAATCAAGAATTAAAATTGTTTATAATAAGTTTATTAAAAGAACTAATTTGGTTCAGGATTCGAGCGTTTTGGGTAAGGGAGAAAGTTTTTATGTTATGCAGCATTGAGAGAGTGTCTGGTAATTGCGACTAAAAGTAAACTGTCAAGTAAAACGTCATAAATTTTGACAGCCCCCAAAACCTGTGTTCCTAACGGAACAAAAAATCGATCCTGGGTGTGAAAGATTTTGTGGCACTCTTGCAGAGGGTTCCCCCCCCCCCCCCAAAACGTGTCTTTTGCCCACTTCCCAACAAAAACACCCCGCCAAAGATAACAAAAAACCGTTACGGGTCTTTGAGAAGTTACACTCAAACATAAGCATATTCAATCTTTCCTAAACAACTATACGCAAAAATGCTCTATTGAAAAGTTTAGGGCTATGTCTTGGCCACTGATGTAACACCACTTCCCGTCATTATCGAAGTCAAGCGACAATGCGTCTAGATAGTAGCTGGATGGGAAACTGTCCTCCGGTTCAGATTATGTAACAACCCGCGATTCGGATCCCGCATAAAGCCGTAGGTCCCCTCCGTCAATGACCTTAGATGTTGCGAAGGAGGTTAAACAACCCCCATCATTATTATTTAAAATGTTTAATTAATTAACAATTTAATTAGGAATGTTTCTCCAAAAATACAAAGTAAACAAGGGCGTTATTTTAAATTCAATTGTAAATACCTTCCTTACAACTATGTTCCGTTCCAATTCAACGTTACTTATTACACAGCACACCTACAAGGATCAATTATACAATTTTACAATGCAGAAAGAAATTGAATAGGCTTTCAAAGTTTAAAATATGGATGGAATACCAAAACACGCGTATAGATTAAAAAACATAATTCCTTTAATAAATTATCTTTACACCTTGAATCCAATTACAGTACAATTAAAATAACAGCTTTTACTTTTAAAAGTAACTTGCTATTAACTTAAAGTAACCTTCAAAGAGTATAATTATATGGCATGACAGTTTTAGGGCATGTGCCTAAAGTCTTATATAAACTGCCAAATGTCACAACATACGTGTTCTAAAACTTGAGAGTTGCCAATTACCCAAACATATAGATCTACAGTAGAAAGGGAGGTTTACAAATAAATTAAAATTTATGTACGAAAAGAATAAATTATACAGTATTGTACACTAAGCATGGAAAGAACATTTAAGACATTCATAAATCTTTGTCCTTTAGGAAAAACCTTGTGTTGGGATTGCAATCGGGGATTTATTAATAATATAAAATATAGTAACATCCTGACATAAATAAACAACATAAAATAGGCCATTATTGTTTAACAAATGTAAAATAGCCTTGCATTAGGTTGATTTTCTAACAAAATCAGCGTACAGTATTATTATATGTATAAAATCAGAACTAAACTGCGCATGCGTTATTGCCTATCAAACCACATGAGCTTTTCCACCAATAAGGTGTGAGGAAATTGATCAGGCGATATAACATCTGTATTTTCATCCAGTTGCTCATTTGGAAACATTGGCGCTAAATAAAAACGCTCATGATAGTTAATTAAGACGCAGTGCAGTAATTTTATCAGTTGCTATATTATAATATTAGAGTGATTTAACCATACAAATATTATTAAACAGTTACGATATTTAAAACCTTGTAAATTATTGTATTTAAAATGTTTTTATAGGTTTTAGGAAGGTATGAAAAAAGAACACAGATTTGATCTTCCTCAACTCAAAATGAAAATAGCATTCTGGATGGGAATTGGGGATAAACGGCGAGCAGGGCTGTATTTCTTAATGAACTTAATGAAATAGCTATAAAGGAGTGTACTGTAACAAAATTTCTTGGTGTAATGCTAGATAAGAATTTGCAATGGAGTGATCATGTAAATTATATCGCGAAAAAGATTTCAAGGACCATTACTTTGTTTAATTAAACTTAGAAATGTAGTCCCTAAACAGGTTTTAGTGATTCTTTATCATACTCTTGTTCTTCATTATATAACGTACTGCACCCTTGTTTGGGAAAACTCCGCTAACTAACAACGCATTAAATGGTATCTTTGTCATCCAAAAACGAGCAATAAGGTTATTATTATCTGATGCTGATTTCCTTGATATCACTAGTGATTCACTCTAGTGAATGCCTGGTTAGGTTAATTGAATGCCCGGTTAGGTCAACTGTACGCCCTTGATGATTGGTTAGGTTAAGTCGTGATATTTTCGTTAGTTTAAACGAAAATGACGAGAGCAAACTCTTCTGGTTAATTTTGAGGTGAACATGTTAGGTTGTGCTTTATTGTATAAAATGTAGTAAAAAATACATTTTTCAGGTGTATTTTGGTGTGCTCTGTTGAAATATGACCTTCATTTCTTGTGCAAATGAACAGAAATACGTGTTTGGGCCATGCAATGACAATTGTATTTCTGTTCATTTGCGCAAGAAATGAAGGTCATATTCGAACAAAGCACACCAAAATACACCTGAAAAATGTATTTTTTACTACATTTTATACAACAAAGCACAACCTAACATGTTCACCTCAAAATTAACCAGAAGAGTTTGCTCTCGTCATTTTCGTTTAAACTAACGAAAATATCACGACTTAACCTAACCAATCATCAAGGGCGTACAGTTGACCTAACCAGGCATTCAATTAACCTAACCAGGCATTCAGTTGACCTAACCGGGGATTCAATTAACCTAACAGGTTAATATTGATTATTTCACCTAAATATTTTCTGATCTTTTCGTATTAGGCACTCGCTGTCACATTTCGGGCAAGTTAAGGATGAGAGAATAACGCCGTAATTGATAAAAACATCCAATGCTTTGTCTTCATCTTGGGTACATGACGAATCAAGTTCTCAAAGTCGAAACCACACGAACGGCACGTAATAATTCTATCACAAACACCACCAAACTGAATCCAATTAGAAAAAAAAAATAGCCAGAACAGAAACCAACAAACTAATTAAGTCGCAGAGTAACATGACGTCATACCACCCCGACTACAAATACACTACATATATATATTTATATTATTATCATTTTCTACAATAATTTACACAAAAAATGAGTGACAAATTTGAATAAAGCGAGTAAAACTACCTCATAAAAAGTTATTTTGATTTACAGGTCCAGCCCATGTCATTTAAAACATATTAACCTATTTTTATTTACAAGTGTAAGAACAAAATCATTAATTTACAATGGGTAAATAGATATTTTGTAACTCATCAAGAAATCCACTCGTATCAGACCAGAAATAGATCAAAGCTTGTTATACCTCAATTTAGATTGTCTTCATCTCAAAAACTACCCATTTTCATTGGATTGAATGCCGATATAAAAAATATTGTGAATGTAAATTTGTTTAAAACCAAGTTGAAATCCCGATTAATAATGGCATACTAACAAAAATCTAGGACTAATGTCCATTACTATTGCTTATTAATTTCTCGTGTGTAATCTAGTATTAAAAATTAATTTCTTGGGATTGTTCAGTTCTTATCTCTCGTGTATAATATTGGTTTCTTTGTATGGTATTGGCAGGGCCGCCGAGAGGGCGGGGAAGCCCGGTTAAATCCCCGGGGCCCGGAAAGAGGGGGAATAAACTCTAAAAATATTAATAAAGCAATTGATTAAATAACAGAGGAAATATAATTAATGAACATACATTTTAGAGAGATTATCATACTGTATGTTTTGAATAGTGACTTGGACATATAATCAGTTTGCTTGTTATGTACACAAAAAACATTCATAATAAAATACGGAGTAAACAGGGGGGCCCATATACCAATCCTTCCCCGGGGCCCGTGGCAGCTCTCGCCGGCCCTGGGTATTGGTATAATGCCTTCAATGGTGACCTTGCATTTGTCATGTCAGTAGTGATGATTTAAGATTAATACGTACTTTATTAATAATACAGGGTGTTCATAAAAGATCTGAACGATTTCAATCTTTATTAATGTGATAACCCAATAACATACAAAGAAACAAGTTTCTCCCTGTGACTCCGCACAGCTAGAAGTTTTACAAACATGTTTAATAAACTTCAACATGTGCGCCATTGTTGCTCGTACAACATCCAATCGATATTCAATTTCTCGCCATGTGCGTTCAAGCATGCCAGCATCGACCATCGCTATTACATCCCTGATCCTGATTCGTAGTTCATGGATGTTGACAACCTTGGTCTTGTACAAAAAAAAAAATTATTAGTTTGCTCTATCGCTTACACATGCTTCATATCTTATTTAGTATGAAAAATATTAACGAATCAAATCGTTCAGATCTTTTATGAACGCCCTGTACTTATTTATTTATTTATTATTAGTTAATAACAAGTAGCTGTTTATTTTTAATAAGAGTCCAGTAAAGCCTAAAGCTTAAGGGCCAAATTAAATAAAATAAATAGTCGAGCTTCACAATTATTCATGTCATTGTAAATTGTAAAAAGAATGTAAAAATCAAAGGTCAGTGGAGTCGAGTCAGAGAAAGTAGGGCCAATCAAGCAGTGGGCGAAGTTAATTGAGAGCAGTCCACCAGAGAAAGTTGTGACAGCGAGTCAGATGAGATCTTAATTGCCGTTCCCCTCACCCCCTTTTTTTTAAATATCTCCACCCAGTCCGTGGGAAAATGGGACCTACTTCTAAGATGAACTTAGGTCAGTAAAATTAATTTAATTCCTACCTGGAGGGTGCAAAAGATTTCTTTTCAACCCTAGGCTTATTCTTATGCCATTTTAGGCCTATGTTATGTTCGATCAAGGTCTATTCCCGCTTTATATGGACTACGCTACCACATCAACGGTAACATTCTTTCGGAGTGAGTTAAAGTGAGCCGAAAAACATTATCGTTTCCGCGCTACCAGACTTGTATTAATATCGATAACAACTCGCCCACGAACCATTCAATAGAAGGGTCGCCCACTAGGGGTCACCGGGGAAAGGGGACGTTAACCAGGAAGAAACTCCGCACTCAATACTAGAATTATTAATCAATGTTAAATCTAATACCGTTTACTTTCGCTAATGGAATTTTGTTAAATGATTTTCCAAGACAAATATATGGAAAAAATAAAAGAAACCTAATATATACCGTAATATGGGGTAACTTTGGCTCAAGGGGTGACATTGGCACTTCTTAAAAAAAATGGTTTTATGCATTTTGTGCAAAAGAGAGTTTTGTGAAAAAAAGCGCACTTACCATTTTTAAACTATGGAATTTTGCCGATCATTTTTGTCTCCAACACTTTTTCCTCTAGCTTCCTTAACTTAGAAGCAGTGTTGGGCACTAAAGCGTTAATCCGATAACAGTTAATTAACGAAGTTAACTTTTTTTAACGGACTATTAACGGAAGTTAATTTCCATTTATCGTTATCGGACCAGTTAACTTCCGATAACTCGATATTTAGTCTGTTAAAGTCCGTTACCACGTTAACTGCGAGGAGTCATTCACGGAAGATCACCGCTCCGCGAATGAATTCTGAAGGGCAACCAGCACATTGTGTCAGTCTTTAATAAATGTGCCTAAAATTTAATTTTACCTTTCAGTTCCCGCCATAATAATTCTGTGGTAAATTAAAATTTAGTTAATGGTTAGTGGTTACAAGGGTTTCAAAACATGTAATCAGTACATTTTTTATTAAAAATAAAAAAAAAAGTTATTAAGCAAAAAAGTTGCAAAACTTGATAAAAATACAGTTAAATACCTATTTATTGTTGGATTTTGCAGAAATAAACATTTTCTATGGGTTTTAAAGCTTTTTTCCTTGATTTTTTTAAATGTTAGTAAAGAAATAGTTATCGTTAACGGATTATCGTTAACTTTCGTTAACTTTGTAGTAAAATTATCGGATTATCGTTATCGGAGTTAAAAATTGGGGTTAACGGATTATCGTTATCGAAGTTAACTTTTTGGTTAACGGTGCCCACCACTGCTTAGAAGTTAGGTTGTGACAATTGTCAGCAGAAAAACACCAGGTGGCCCTAAAACAGATTATATACCTCGTTAACCTCGTAGTTCCATGCGTTGGTCTCTCTTCACACGAAGTTCAAGATATATATATATATATATATATATATATATATATATACGGTGCTAATTGTAATGTATATGGTGCTAATTGTAATGTACAGACCCCCGAATACGCCAACCTCAAATTCTCTGATTTCATTACAGAGGTAAGAAACGGTAAAAGATCCTACACTCTCCAACCCCAAATATTTTTCTCTATGGTGATTTTAATTTTCGATTCATGAAATATAGAAGGATAGGAAAAAATATATGTGTACACCAGGACAAGGGGGGCACACGGGAAGACCAGGAGCAGGTAAAAATGCTACTAACTCAGGCTGATGAATTTATGTTGACAAGAAATAACAGAAAACACAAGAAAAATAACTGCCTAGATTTGTTCACAAACAACAGCAACCTAATTGATAATGTAGAAATATCCCCAACTATAATATCGGATCACAACATTATTGAAATAACAACCAATATAAAAGCAACAAGAAAGGAAAGAACACGAGCAACAGAAAGAAGCAAATTCGAAATTTTTAATTTTCACTCCAAAGCAATAAACTGGGAAGATGTTGCATCCAGCATGGAAGTAATAGATTGGAAATCCATCTTCGAAGCCAAGACAACGGAAGAGATGCTAACGATCTTAGAGGAGAAGACGCTGGAAATTGTGGAAAGACATGTCCCAAAAATACAAAAAAGGGGAAAGAGAAGCAGGTTCGAAAGACAAAAAAGGTCATTGTTCCGAAAGAGAAAAAGAGTGACTGCAAAATTAAGTAACTGTAAAGATAACATCAGAAAAATATTAAATGATAAACTGCAGAGTATCGATTGCGTCAAACAGGAACTAATGGAGAAGCATACAGAAAAAGAAGAAGGCGACGCTATAGAGGCATTAAAGGTTAATTCAAAGTACTTCTATAATTTTGCAAAAAAGTCGAAAAACCATGCGACTATTGGACCTTTGAAGAAACGAAGACAGTGCTTTATCTGATGATCTAACAGAAGTATCCGAAATATTAAGAGCTCAGTACGAATCATCTTTCAGTATCCCAAAAACTGACAAACTGATATGCGATAGAAACGCGTTCTTTGAAGCACTACAAGGGGAAAGTATAATGGACTTCGACTTTACGACAAATGATATTACACAAGCTATAGGGAAACTAAAAGCACACACAGCGGCAACACCGGACAAATGGAATGCCACACTGATCAAAAACTGCAAGAATGCAATCGTTGAGCCCCTATATTGGATGTGGAGACGATCACTAGGCACGGGGGAAATACCGGGCATCCTGAAGAGCGCGAACATAGTCCCAATACATAAAGGAGATCGATCCGAGGCCAAAAACTATAGGCCAGTGTCGATTACATCTCATCTCACTAAAATATTTGAAAGAATAGTTAGACAGTGTAGTGAATACTCTTATTTTAGTTTCAAGATAAATGTTAATTTTACCGTCTTGAATTTCGGAATAGTTATAAATTCATTTTAAATTAGTTACCCCTCATAATTCAATTGTGAACCACATTAATACTAATTTTATGTATATTGTATTATTTTATTGTATGTAAACATAATTAATTATATATCACAATTGTCAGTTAATTATTTATATTCAAATATTTATTTTAATCTAATACCATGTCCATTTTACAAATAAATAATAGAAATCCAAGGGTTATATTTTCCACCTTTGGTACTGTCGCAGTTTCGCCTAACGGACTCAATACGGCTAGTGAGATAATCACTGGTTGGCACTTAACTAGCGGCAGTGCTTATGGCTACATCATCCAGGTTAACCTATACCGGATAGATGCGCTACGGTCCCAAGCCGTAGCTTGCCTAGGCCCAACGACGACGACGTAAACCAACAATTGGTGACTCCAGAGTTGGATTCCCCCCTTTTACCCGAACGACTAGGATTAGACTAACGTCGTTCGTGCCCATCACCCCCTTCACCCGAGCGACTAGGACCAGACTGTAATGTCGCTCGTGCCCTCTGCCCCTCACCCCTGCCCGTGCGCTCTGTGCCTGCGCTCGTCTCAACCTCCACTCCTTCGTTGGTAACTTGTCGTCTTGCTTGTACGTCAGCAAGCATAGGAGAAGATGCCTGACGACGCTGGTGCCATCTCCCACTTGAGCGTAAAGCTCCCCGTCTTCTGGCCGGGTGATCCATTTATTTGGTTCCACCAAGTGGAATCACAATTCAACTTGGGAAGGATCACCGCTAGCAGGACGAAATACGATCATGTTTTGTCCTCTCTACCAGCGAGCATCATCTCTGAAGTCCGTGACGTCATCGTGTCTACTTCCACGAGTGAGGACCCATACAACGATCTGAAGTCTGCCATCCTGTGCCGCACCACTGTCTCCGAGCGTGAGAAACTACATCAGTTAATCTCAAAAGAAGAACTTGGAGACCGTAAGCCACTCAAATGCTGAGGGCTATGCAGTGCGCTCTAGGCGAACGCGCACAAACCTTCGATAAGGACATCTTTAGACAGTTGTTCTTGCAGAAACTTCCTCCATCAGCTCAGCGTGTCTTGGCCACTATGGATCCTGCTACTCCAGTTGATAAACTAGCAGAAACTGCCGACAAAGTAGTGGAGATTGACACAGCTCCGGTCAACAACGTGAACACACAATCGGAACTGGAGTTGAAAGTGAAAGAGTTAAGTCAACAACTCAACCACGTTTGTTCTCTGCTACAAAATCAACGGCAAAGAAGCCATTCTCGGTCAAGATTTACGAAGAGGCATCGTTCGAGTTCCGGGAAGATCTGCTTCTACCACGCTAAATTTGGAAAGAAGGCTAGGAAGTGCATCTCCCCTTGCAATTTTTCGTCGGAAAAACCCAGCAGCGAGTCCTAATGGCGTCTAGTACTCGCACTGCCAACCTGTTATTCATAAAGGACAGGAACTCTGGTGTCAATTTCTTGGTCGATACCGGAGCGTCAGTCAGTGTATTCCCTCAAAAATCTGGTCATAAGCACTCGGAATCTCCGCCTCTATACGCTGCTAACGGTTCACGCATACCCACGTACGGTACTCAGTCGCGTGAACTAAACTTGGGCCTTCACCGATCCTTCAAGTGGATTTTCATTTGTGCTCAAGTGCAGCATCCCATAATCGGCGCTGACTTCCTCCAGCATTTCAAACTCCTGGTGGATCTTGACAAGCGACGCTTATGCGACCAGGCCACACTGCTTTCTGTTCGTGCCAAACAGGTTGCCCTTCCGGACGCCTCGAACTCTGCACTTTCCCTCGTTCCCCCTAATTCCATGTACCAGTGCCTTTTCCAGCGATATCCAGGAATTCTTCAACCGATGCAGATGGGTGATACCATTAAGCACACCATTACCCATCACATTACAACAAAAGGTCCCCCTGTGTTTGCAAAACCCAGACGTCTTGCCCGGACAAACTGAAAGCTGCCAAATCGGAATTCCAGCTTATGATAGATCTTGGGATAATAAGACCTTCCAAAAGCAGTTGGTCCTCCCCTACACCTGGTCCAGAAGAAGTCAGGAGACTGGAGACCATGTGGGGATTACCGGTTTTGAATTCGACAACCATCCCGGACCGATATCCGGTACCAAATGTCCAAGACTTTACTTCTCTTCTCCACGGCAAATCTATCTTCAGTAAAATAGATCTCGTTAAGGCTTTCCACCACATTCCCGTAGAGCCTTCGGATATTCCCAAGACTGCAGTTTGTACACCATTTGGGTTCGAATTTGTGAAGATGCCGTTCGGGCTACGGAATGCTGCGCAAACCTTTCAGAGGTTTATAGATGAGGTCACCAGAGGCTTAGACTTTGTTTATGCCTACATCGATGATTTGCTTGTGGCCAGCTCAACGGAAGAGGAACATAAGGAACATCTTTCACTCCTCTTTCAACGCTTAGAACAATACGGTGTTACTATTAATGCATCTAAGTGTGTGTTTGCACAGCCAACCTTGGAATTTCTTGGTCACACGATTTCGCAGCACGGAATTACCCCCCTTCAGGACAAGTGTGAAGTGATAAAAAATTACCCTATGCCAAATAATCAGCGTGAGTTACGTCGGTTTCTAGGTTTGGTCAATTATTACCACAAGTTCATTAAAAACTGTGCCAGTGTTCTTGCTCCTCTACACGCTATGATCACACACAAACGCAAGGTAACGAAATTGGTATGGTGTAGCGATAGTTTACAGGCGTTCGACAATGCCAAAAATGCTATCAATAGTGCATTGTCTCTGTCATTTCCTATCAGTGATGCCCCCCTAACTCTGACGGCCGATGCCTCAGATGCCCAAACGCGTTATAGTGCTTTCGGACGTGAACTTCTTGCTATTTACTTAAACGTGAAGCATTTTCAACATTTCCTTGAAGGCCGAGAGTTTTGTGTTTTTACCGACCACAAACCTTTGGTCACTGTCTTCAATAAAAACAGCTGTAACCACTCTCCCAGAGTCATCAGGCAACTCGATTATATCTCGCAATTTACCACAGATATCCGCCACATCAAAGGTGTCTTGAACACTCCAGCGGATGCACTCTCAAGAATAGAGATTACTTCTGTTACCCTCAGCTCTACACTGTGGAATACTATTGCACAGGATCAAGATAAGGATATGGAACTACAAGACCTGCTCAGAGAAGACTCCACTCACTCACTTTCCCTCAAGAAAATGAGTATGCCAGGATTGTCTGTGCCCCTCTATTGCGACGTATCAACAGCTGCTATTCGCCCTTATGTCCCTCCATGTCACAGACAAGCAGTCTTCACGGATCTTCATAACCCCTCCCATCCTGGTATCCGTGCTTCGCAACACCTGGTTACCTCTCGCTTTGTTTGGCCCTCGATGCGGAAGGATGTCAAACATTGGACCAAAACGTGCCTTGCCTGCCAGCGTGCCAAAGTCCAAAGGCACACCAGGTCCCCCTTTGACGCATTTCCGCCCCCATCCCAGCGATTTGAGGTAATTCATGTAGACATTGTTGGCCCTCTTCCAGTGATTCAAGGCCAACGTTATCTGCTCACCTGTCTCGACCGCTTTTCCAGATGGCCTGAAGCCATCCCACTTCCTGATATCCAAGCGGACACTGTTGCAAGAGCCTTTCTTCATGGATGGGTATCAAGATTTGGATTGCCGACAAAAGTCATCACTGACCAAGGTCGCCAATTTGAGTCTTCGCTTTGGAAGAAGTTTACCAGCTTGTTGGGTACAGTACATGCGCATACCTGTGCGTATCATCCGCAAGCTAACGGCCTCGTCGAACGCTTCCATCGCCAGCTGAAGTCATCCCTTATGTGTCACGAAGACTCCCATTGGATGGATAAGCTTCCACTCGTGTTGCTTGGTATTCGCTCTGCATTTAAGTGAGATCTGAAGACTACAGCGGCTGAACTAGTCTATGGAACAACACTGCGGCTACCAGGTGGCTACTTCACTGCAGGGGATAAGTCATGTGATCCTACGGAATTCGCTCAAACACTTTCCTCTCACATGCAGTCCCTTCAGCCTGTTCCCCCTCGATTGACTAGCCAACAGAACATCTTTGTTTCCCCAGCCCTCCAATCTTGCACCCACGTTTTCGTTCGTGTACCTCTCCCAAAACGGCCTCTCCAATGTCCATATGACGGGCCCTATGAAGTTCTCCGACGTACGCGCAAATCATTTCTCATCCAGCGCGGTTCCAAGGTCGACAAGGTTTCTATCGATCGTCTTAAGCCTGCGTTTTTGGAATCAACCTTAAGCGAGGTACATGTAGCTACCAAAAAGGTCCAGGGAAAATCTGTGTCGTTCGGAACTCTTTGAACTTCCTCTCTGGTGGGGAGTGTGTAGTGAATACTCTTATTTTAGTTTCAAGATAAATGTTAATTTTACCGTCTTGAATTTCGGAATAGTTATAAATTCATTTTAAATTAGTTACCCCTCATAATTCAATTGTGAACCACATTAATACTAATTTTATGTATATTGTATTATTTTATTGTATGTAAACATAATTAATTATATATCACAATTGTCAGTTAATTATTTATATTCAAATATTTATTTTAATCTAATACCATGTCCATTTTACAAATAAATAATAGAAATCCAAGGGTTATATTTTCCACCTTTGGTACTGTCGCAGTTTCGCCTAACGGACTCAATACGGCTAGTGAGATAATCACTGGTTGGCACTTAACTAGCGGCAGTGCTTATGGCTACATCATCCAGGTTAACCTATACCGGATAGATGCGCTACGGTCCCAAGCCGTAGCTTGCCTAGGCCCAACGACGACGACGACGTAAACCAACAACAGGAAATCTATTGCTTTTAGGAAACTCAGAAAAATTTCAATGATAACCAATATGGGTTTTGGTCAGGCAGATCATGTCTATCACAACTAATGGAACACTACAACAACATTATTGATGCACTGGAAAGTAATGAAAACTATGATGTAATATACACAGACTTTGCCAAAGCGTTCGACAAGTGTGACCATGGAATCATAATACATAAACTGAAATATATGGGAATAACAGGAAAAGTAGGGAAATGGATATATAATTTCCTTAGTGAGCGGCGGCAAGTCGTTACAGTACAAGGAGCATCTTCATCAAAATCAGAGGTCCTCACCTCAGGACCACAAGGAACAGTATTAGCTCCACTACTCTTCATAATCATGCTAACTGACATAGATGAGGACGTTACCGGAGACAGCACAGTAACATCCTTTGCCGATGACACAAAGATCAGTAGAAAAATAAGAAACCCAGAAGATATAGGATCTCTTCAAACAGACGAACAGAATCTAAAAGTGGACGGAACACAACAATATGAAGTTTAACACTGAGAAATTTCAGCTGTTACGGTACGGAAAAAGAGAAGACCTAAAATCCATGGAATATTATACCCCAAATGGACAGGAAATTCTGAGAAATTCTAAAGCAAAAGACTTAGGTGTTGTAATGAGTGATAATGCGAAATTTGAAACACAAAATAAGATAGCAGTAAACAGAGCAAAGAGAGTAACTGGGAAGATACTGATAACCTTTAAACGAAGGGATAGGAATATAATAATTCCTCTACTCAAAACACTGATCATACCCAAATTGGAATACTGCTCGGTCCTAACATGCCCATATAAAAAAGAAGACATCAGACAACTAGAAGGGATTCAGAGAAGCTTCACAGCCAAGATCAAGGGGTGCAAAGAACTAAATTATTAGGAAAGGTTAGTAGTATGGGCGCAAAAGGAGAGAGTGCAATGCAATTGCAAATGTTGATCAATGTTGCAAAAGAAATGGTGAATAAGGTTTTGCGACATGGGGTGTTGCAAGATGTTATGCAACAAGTGGGGAGGGTGGATGTTGCAAGATGTTATGCAACAAAGGGGAGATGGTAATGTTGCAAGAGCAACAAGGGGTTATGCAACTTGGAGGCGGAGTTATCTCCCAAGTTGCAATGAACTCCCACTGGGGGAGACCTCTTTGGGGGAGAAGATGGGACGGCCTCACCCCCCAAAGAGGTACACCTAACCTAAGAGAGAGGAGAAGGAGAGAGAGGAGGAAAGGTGTTCGCTTGACAGGAGCCAAGCGCATATTAAGACTTCAGCCGAGCGGCCGTTGTCTTATAGGGCCCCTACTCAGCCAGTGCCTCCAGGCATTATCAACCAGTTGGCACAGTGTATACTTCGTTTTGGCATGTACACACCCTTCTATACGCCCATAAAATATTACACGCACACGATTATATGCCTCGGGCTGGAGACCTGGCGGCGGCGCGCGTCCTTCCGCGGTTGGTAGCCAGGATGACCTAATGATCCGTGTTAAACTGTAGGTCTAGGGCGGAGTGTAAACATCCTTTCACGAATGCTAGATAAAATGGGTAACCAGTCTCCCTCTCTCTCTTTTATATATATATATATATATATATATATATACATATATATAGGTATATATAATATATCCATCCCCGTTAAAAAGTAGGTCTAAGGTGGAGTGTAAAGCTTGACCTTCGTCAGAATGAACAATTCGGGCGGAAGCAACCGAAGGGTTAACCAAAGAAAGCCTATATATGTACAGTTCCGAAAAAAAGTTCATCTAAAATTCTGAAAACCATAAAAATTAGTACAAGAAACGTACACAAAAGATCCAAAATTTATAATTAGCAATCACGTTAAATTGTATTAATTAACTCAACCTCTCCCAATTCTGATAATTATTCTTTTAAATTATTTTATATCAATGTAAAACCCGTTAATTCCTTCACATATATATATATATATATATATATATATATATATATATATATATATATATATATATATATCTTCGTTCACATTTAAAAGTAAAATTTGAAACATCTATTGTTTTCTACAAAAAAAATATTTAATTACGGGCTATAAACACCGTCTCACTTCCATTCTGAACTTCTCTCATATATATATATACCTTACCTTATGAACCTTATGTTGTTTCGTGTGTTGGTCTCTCTTCACACGGAGGTCAAGCTGGTGGCCCCGCCTCTAGGTCTGGCCTGGTGGAGGAGCGAGTTACTTTCTTGCGCTCTCCACCGTACATAGCCAGGCACGCCCGGCTCATCTGGTACTGTCCTGAGCCAGGCATCCAGTCTTTTCTTGAAGACCAACTTTGACCCCCGTTACGTTTCTGAGGTCCTTAGGAAGCTGGTTGAAAAGTCTTGGCCCCCTGACAACCAAGCTATTTTCCTTCAGGGTTGAGGAGGTCCCTTGTCGTGCTTTTAATTTGGGAACACTACACATTCTGCCTTTCCTATTTTCCAGTGTTGTTTGAATGGTAATTGGGTTTAGTTTTAGGTTTGGTACCAGTTTTTCGATCATTTTCCATATGTAGATTATGATGTACCTCTCTCTTCTTCTTTCCAGTGAGTACAGATTTAGTTTACGTAGTCTTTCCCAGTAGTTGAGTTCTTTGCAGCCATCAATCTTGGCTGTGAAATGCCTTTGCGTTTCTTCTAGTTTATTAGTTTCTTCCTTTTTATATGGGGACGTCAAAACTGAGCAGTATTCAAGTTTTGGTATAATCAGTGTTTTTAGCAGGGGAATCATTACTGTCCTGTCCCTTCTCTTGAACGTTCTTAGAACCTGTCCGGCGACTCTTTTTGCTTTATTTATCGCTATCTGATTTTGTGTTTCGAATTTCGCATCATCTGTCATTATTATCCCGAGATCAATCGCTTTCATGCTTCTCTGAATTTCCTGTCTATCTGGAGCATAATATGCAGTCTGTTTAAGTTCTTCTTTTCTACCATATCTCAAGAGCCGAAATTTCTCGGCGTTGAATGACATGTTGTTGTCTTCTGACCACTTGTATATTTTGTTCGTGTCCCTCTGCAAGGCCTCCACGTCATGTACATCGCTGATTTTTCTGCTGATCTTTGTATCGTCTGCAAAGGATGTTACTATACTATTGCTGTTTACTCCGCTGTCTATGTCTGTTAGCATGATAATGAACAGGAGTGGGGCCAGTACTGTCCCTTGTGGTACTGAGCTACGTACTTCCGATTCTGATGATGATATACCTTGAATTTTGACGACCTGCAGACGATCACTAAGGAAGTTGTAGATCCATTTTCCCACTTTGCCTGTTATTCCCATGTCTTTAATTTTATGTCCTATTATACCATGGTCACATTTATCAAAAGCTTTAGCAAAATCTGTGTATATAACATCGTAGTTGTCATTGCCTTCCAATGCATCTAGGATATTGTTGTAGTGCTCTATTAGTTGTGATAGGCATGATCTACCTGATCGGAATCCATGCTGATTTTCGTTGAATCTTTCCCGTGTCTCCAGGAAATCATAAATTTTCTGTCTAACTATTCTTTCAAATACTTTGGTGAGGTGGGACGTCAATGACACTGGTCTATAGTTCTTTGCTTGAGATCTGTCCCCTCCTTTATATATAGGGACAATGTTTGCTCTTTTCAAGATGCTCGGTATTTCCCCAGTGTCTAGGGATCTTCTCCATATCCAGTATAAAGGTGTAGCTATTTCATTTTTCAGTTTTTAATCAATAATGCGTTCCAATTGTCCGGACCTGCAGCTGAATGTAGTTTCATTTGTTCTATAGCTCTCGCTACATCTTCTGGTGTAAACTCAAAGTCTGTTATATACTCTCCTTGCAATTCCTCTTCAAAGAATGCATTTATGTCAGGTATCGCTTTGTCACTTTTTGGGGTACTGAAAACTGATTCATATTGAGCTCTCAATGTATCAGATATTTCTTTTGGATCGTCGGTTAGTTCATTATTTCCGTCCTTAAGGGCCAATAGCGGCGCGCGTTTTTGTTTTCCTTTTTGCATAGCTATAGAAGTATTTTGGATTTTCCTTTATTGCTTCTACCGCCTTTTCCTCTTCCCTCTCTGTATGGTCCTTAATCAGGGCTTGTATTTCCCTATCGATACCCTCCAGTTTTTCTTTTATTATTTTCCTGCCATTATCTCCGCAGTTTCCTAACTTCGCCTCCACTCTCTTTCTTTTGCGGAATAGTCTTCTCTTTTGCCTTTCTAGCCAGCTCCTCTTTCCTTTTGGCTGTGATTTCGGAGCATATTTTTCTAAAATTCTCAGCGTTTTTTCCTCCAAAATTGTTAGCATTTCTTCCGTTGTTTTATTCTTGAAAATTTTTCTCCATTCTATTTGGGCCATGTGCGATCTGATTGCTTCCCAATTTATAGTCTTCGAGTTTAAGTTAAAGGCCCCGAATTTACTTCTTTCCACAATATGTGTATTGTCTTCTAATGCTGCATCATATTTGTTGATATCTCGATTAAGTTGTGGTCTGAGATAATGGTTGGGGTTATTTTTATATCAGCAATCAAGTTCGTGTTATTCGTGAATACCAGATCCAGGCAGTTATTTTTTCTGGTATTTTCTGTTATCTCCTGTGTCAGCATAAACTCGTTTGTGAGAGCCATCAACATTTTTGCTTGTTCCTGATCTTCTCTTGTGCCCCCCTTGTCCTGGTGAATATATATATTCCTATTCACCTTTTGTATTTTATAAATTGGAAGTTAAAGTCTCCGCAGATCATTATATTGGGGGATGGAGGGTTTATGGCCTTTATTAGCTTTCTAATGTCATCAATGGCCTCCGAGAATTTTTCGGTTGGGGTGCTTGGAGGTCTATAGATGACTATTACTATCAAGTTTAGTTTTTCTATTTTCACTGCTAGGAGTTCCACATAGCTGTTTGATTTACTTATTATCGTCTCTGTCATATGACCTTCCTGTACATATATAGCACAGCCACCTTTCCGTCTCGTCGTTCTATCCGCTCTTAGTAAGTTGAAGCCCTCTATATTTATCTCTTTCTTATCAATACAATGTTCGCAGTTTTCACAATTTCCTTGGCAATCTTTAAGATGAGTTTCTGTGAGGCATGCGATGTCCGCCCTTGTTTCGTCCATAAATCCTTTCAGGTACGAAACCTTATTGAGTGATTGGTTTGGTCTTATTCCTTGAATATTAGCCAGGACAATTTTTATGTTCTCTGTTTTTCGTTGCCCCTTGTGCATTTCAAGTTCGTTTTCCTTCGATATCGCTTGATTCGTTGCTCTATGATCCTCCGAAAGAGATCCGTTTCCTCCTACTTGTATTGGTAGCTTCTTGCCCGGTAGCGATTTGGCTCGGGGGTTTCCAGCTGTGTCAACTGCATGTGGATGACATTTAGCATTCGTAAAGTGTCTGAGATGTTGAAAAAATTTTCTTGTTCGCTTATTGTGTTCCTATTGTTATTTTTATTCTATTGTCATTTAAACTTTTTCCTTTGTTCGTTGAGTCCGTCGGGAGATGTTGATAGTAGCATTTATTCCCGAATTTGCAGGTTCCGTATTTTGCGTAAGTTCTGCAAATGTCCGGGTGGTAGAATTTACATCCGTCTCCAAATTTACAACGACCATTATTATTGAAGAAATTGCATATATATATATATATATATAATATATATATATATATATATGCATTTAACTGCAATTACCACGTTATTTCTCTTCGCGTGTGCAGAAACGTTCCTTAATATTATGTCGTTTCTATTCATATATATATATATATATATATATATATATATATATATATATATATATATCTTCGTTCACATTTAAAAGTAAAATTTGAAACATGATATTCAGTTTTCTACAAAAAAAATATTTAATTACGGGCTATAAACACCGTCTCACTTCCATTCTGAACTTCTCTCATATATATATATATATGATATATATATATATATATTTGTTTAATTCTTTATTGCTGTTTCTCTGGTTTCCAAGATTCGAGATAAGGCATGCATCATTAAATTATACAACCCAGCGTCGGGTCAGCATACGAACCATGAGAAGGCCGAGTTTTAAATAGCTATAATTAAACGAGTCTCGGTGAAAAGTTGGTGATATTTTTTTTAAAAAAAACATTTCCAGTTCCTTTCGCTCTATATTCACCCACACGTGTCTTCAATTTCCTTTGAAAAGTCACATGATGAGGCGTAGATTATTATTTTTAAATTTATTTATTGTACCGAAAGCACAGGTGATCCTACATATGTACAAATCTCTCTCTCTCTCTCGCTATATATATATGTGTGTGTACACACAATTATATTAATCAGCGATCTGCTCGAGATCGTAAACGTTGGGCTAATGATCCGCAACCAGCACGCATCTGTTATTTTTAAATTTATTTATTGTATCGTGGAATTCTTATACGAAACAATAAACTTTTACAGCAGTTTTCTTCATGGATAAATGAATCTGAAATTACCTTCCACTTTTATGTTTCAAGATATCATAAACCGATTCACAAACCATCCTCAACTCTCTCTCTCGAAAACAAGATAAAAAAAACAAAGCGTTTCTCGTCTCTCCACGAATGGGAATATCTGACACGTACCAGATTTCACGGGGCAACCAATCACAGCCCTGTGGGCGGAGCTCAGGACCTCTGTTTGGCCGCTATGCAGGCCTACGCGTCAAGCTCCGCCCAAAATTCACCAATAGCAAATAGAAAGCTAGCGTTTCATGTGTTGTGGGTTGGTCACAAGCCCCCTTTATAAAAGGGAGCAGTTCATCTCAGAGCCTCAGTTCAATCGTTTTTCTTGCTTCGTGCTTTTGAAATACCAACCATGAGCCAGCTGTACGATTCCCCCGAATTGTTTGAAGAGGCGATGCTTCATCACTCTCTGCAATTTATCTTTTCAACGCGGTGGAACAGAATGAACTTTTATCTACGCAAGTTGTTACAGAAAATTGTGACGAAATGCAAGAACCATTCAATGTAGATGATATTAAAATGTAAGTAGTTAATTTGTGATTATATTCTGCCGCTCATTCAGTGTTAATTAACTTATAAGTGCCATAATAAGTGTTTTGAAAATTAGTTTGTGTTTATTCTCGGTCTATATATAATGTTTCAACCGGTGTTAGCTTATAAAAAGCCGTAATGAAACGAAGTGAAAAATATTTTTAATTATTCTCTGTTTCCTTCGTGATTATTTCGGCATATATATATATATATATATATATATATATATATATATATATATATATATGGTGGAGCTTTAATAATACATTTTTCGATAATTTAGATATATTTCTCATTTATAATTAGTAATCTAATTTCCTTTTATTCTGAATTTTTCTACAACGAAAAAATTAATCCCATTATGTTTTTAATTATTGTCTGTTTCCTTCGTGGTTATTTCGGTGTATATATATATATATATATATATATATATATATATATATATATATATATATATGGTGTGTTTTTATTTGTACATTACTCGATAATTTAAAAATTTGTAGAAAGTTCTACAGATAGGATTTTAGAAATATTAAAAACTATTAAGAATTGCATCGGGCTCGAGTCCCGTTGCAGGCAGACGATGCTTAGCACTCTTACTTTGAAAACTGTCAGGATATCTGTTGTGGTTACAATTTGCTGTTAGTCTAACCTAGCTTTATTCTGAATTTTTCTACAACGAAAAAATTAATCCACTATGTTTTTAATTATTGTCTGTTTCCTTCGTGATTATTTCGGCATATATATATATATATATGGTGGAGCTTTAATAATACTTTTCTCGATAATTAAAGACAGCACCGCAGTAGGATTTTTAAATTACCAAAACTTTTAAGATTTATCTGCTTTTTTATTATAATTTTTTAAATTCGTGGCATTTTCTCTTATTGTAGCTCTTTATTTTTACTTAACTTTATAGGACCGATGCGGAACTTGATCGTGTTATAGCTTTTCGTTTTGATGAAAGGGGAATAAATGATATGGATGCTTTACCCACAACCAAACCAGCGATCTGAACGCAGAAGTCGAGGTATTGGCTCACATCCGGTCCAGCGAGTGCCAGGTCATCGAGGAACTAATGTATTTTTGAGGTTAAGAACAAACCATTGTATTTTCATTTAATTTATTAAATGGTAGAAAACGTACAAAGCGGAACCAGTGTCCATTAAATAAGTCTTAATAGTTACAAATAGGCCTTTACACAATATAGATATACACCTTTACACAATACAGCGGGTGCTAACATATGGGAACCTTTTTTTATCTGTCTGCATTTTTATCGTTCATTTCAGTGTTGCACAAATCGAATAATTTTAAAAATTTATAAATCCCTTCCCACGTGACATGTGCATGAGAAATGAGAGGGCGTACATCCCGCACGTGTCGCTATAATATCCTTGAAAGCGATACGGGTTCCACACAATCTCAGGTACATGTATTGCTCGATAAACTGCACAACCACAGAATCATTCCAGGGCTGAGCCGAGTGAGTCAAAATAGTACATTCTTTCCCTATTTTTAAAATAGATTGCAAACCAATGAATCCCCTCACCCCCACAATGTCGGTGTTAACGATAATCCCGTACCAGTTTCTCGTAGTTGGCAACTTCAATATTTCATTCTTCGCAAACACACCGATAAATTTGAGCGTGTGAAACGGTCACTTTTCATTACTCTCTGGAGTGTATTCGCGTCCATTTTAAAAGTCTGTGACCACGTTCCTGAAACGATCAACTTCTATTAGTGCCTGTGATTCGAGGTAAACTAGCACACTTATAGGCGCGTCTATAGGCTTGGCAAATTCCAACCTGACTGAGATATTCCCACTCTGTTGTGGACTTAAATGCGTTTACGCCAGCAGACAAGTCAGGCGTAATATCAAATGAATAAATGTTAAATTCTTCGACAAATTCTTTCTGCGTTACACCAAACCCAAGCTCATCACAGCCACCTGTATTATGAGCCAGACTACTATAAGCTCTCGCGCAGAGCGGGAACACAGCGTCTGATGAGTAATCCGTAATCATAGTCCCTCCCAAAGCGATGCCATTTACGTATAGAGTAATATTTTTAAGGCCGAAATTCTCGAATTTAAAGGCACTCTTTTTATATTTTCCATTCGTCGAGGCGTGGTCCTGCATTCCAATTAATATCCTTTTAGGTAGACTCCAAGGGCCACGTTTTCTAGTTGCTTCGAGGCCAACCCGGCGGGCACCGTGTATAGTTTGATCTGTACCCTGTTAATTGGGTATTTTACTGTGGCGTGTATTAAGTCTTTCTCAATTTCTATTTGTTTTGGCGAACTTAATTTCACTCGGCGTATACGCAAATACGCCTCCATATGTGAATCACAACGGGTTTCGCGCCCTCTTCTTGATCAGACCCCAGATTTATGCAGATCTCAGGAATCGTGCGGGTAAGCTTCAACTTCATATCCACCCCGTTCATAAGCAGTTTCTCCTGGAATGTGAAATCTGTATGAAGACGTCCAAAACATTCGTATATCTTTTTTTAGAATTTTTAAATTTATCCTTTATACCATTTTCATCTTTAGTATGGTAATATCCCTCGGCGGTTAAAAAGGTGTCCTTCGCTTCTTTTGAAAAGTTGAGGACATTTTCCAGATAGGCTCGTAGGTGATAATACCCCGTTCCTGCCGAGATGTTAACCTGTTTAAATACACCTCACACTGGCTGAATATGGAGTGTAAAAAGTTGGTTTCAGGGTATGCAGAGTAACTATCATCGCAGTCCGTTCCATCAGAATGGGCTATACGCAGTTTAGCGTACATGTGCATGCAGCTCGGGTCAAAAAAGTAAGGGCCTGAGCTGGGTATCACGAATTCTATAGGGGCACTCGGCGAACTAATTGTGTTTAATGGGTTAATTGTAATAAAGTCGCTATGCTCAATAGAGACCTGAGTGGGGGGCATATCAAAGAGGGACAGTTCCGATTTACAGCATTGTGAACTACACGGATGGATGAAACGCGCCATGACGAGTCAGAAATAGTGCCACCTCTCTCGACAACTAGTAATCAGCCTATGATACGTGAGAGTAGTGTCCTCAGCTTATATCAGTTAAAAAAATGATCAGCCATAGGTTTCATACGCTTAGAGCACTTTTTTTTATTTACTTTTACGTTTAGCGCTACGTGATGGTAACCCCTTCTTCCTGGCAGATCTCTTCTTTCCGCCACCACGCACTTCTCTCTTTGCATCTTTGATGACTTCGCCCCGTGTACGTTTTAAATGTTTTTTAGAACTTTTTTAGGCTTAGTTCCACCCATTATGTCTTTTGCCGCGTTAAAACCTGTTGGTAACGCCTTCCGCCCTAGGTACCTGGCACCCCTCTTTAACAGTGGGACAGCGGTGCCTAGTATGGATGAAAAAATGGATCCAAACACACTCCCACACTGGTATCTCACTCGTCGATAGACTGTGAATGGCCTTCGGGTCATTATAAACGGCGAAAGTGTAGTTTCACTGTTAAGCTCCCATCACCGAATGGGAAATTTTTTCCCTCAATCGTTCTTATATATATCGAGATGTTGGTTAATAGATTAGTCGCAACATTCACATAATGGGGCTTGTCATATGTAATGCTCAAACTTTTCCCTCTATGGTTGGGGATGTGTGCAATGCGCAGCAGGCGCGCCTGGGTGTCCCCAACAAATTGGTGCTCTACGATATTGCTGTAAATATAGCACATGTCTGGGTGGAGAGCTTTCACCCAATTTCTCCATCTTCAATTGATACATTAAGCTGGACAAGTCATGCTGTGCCTCGTGAAAGGTATCTCTTTGGAGAGCTGCGCTATATCGGCCCTCAGCCACAATTGTGAACAGCTCTTTATCTTTAATATTTCTACTAAGCGTTGACTTTAACTTCAATGTGCATGCAGGCGTGTCTATGTTTACGACTTCAAAAAGTAAATCGTTTGTCAGGTACGACTTTTCAAGACTCTTGTTTAACCCCGTCACAATGTCCATGGCTGTCATAATGCCGATTCCTAGCGATACATTTGTGCTATAGTACTGTTCCTCACCGAACAGGACTGAACGCATAGTATTGTCTAAGGTTATGCCTAATTTTTCGAACTCATCGATTCTTCTAAGGATCAGAAATATGATTTGCTCATTTTCAAGAGTTAAAAATTTGGAGACTAACTGGAGTTCACATAAACCCACCTCATACGAATCACGCTCCAATTCAATGGGTCCGTGGAGTTCTTTCACAAAGTTGGTGAGGGTGTTTCTTAAGATGTACAGAGAGAGAAGAAGAGGATGGGAGTGTGACATAGAAGTGGCTAGGCGCCATGTAGCATACTAATTAAGCTTCATTATTGCAGCAGCTTTTATATAGGTGTTGAAGCTTTCTGGGTAATCCAGCCATTTCATCAGGTACATTTTTTTCTTTCCTGAACCTTTGCTGCCAAAAATTTTTTCAATTTTAAACACACTTTTTCCTAAATTAAATGTCACTTTCTGCAACTCCTCGCGGTAAAAGTCTCCAGCGATCTCTTCCCTATTCAAATCCTCAAAGTAATACATCATTATCTCACCTTTAGGTCTCATAGCACGAACTTTAAAAATCTCGTGTCCATCCTTGCTGAAATCCCTTCGCGAATTTATTTCCAGAACGTGATAGCCTTACATAATCATTGATTTGGAAATGTGTGATGGTGGTGCTCCATCTCTTCTCACCTCTGGCAGCGCACCTCTTTCTAAAACTTCGTTTGGTGTTGTGCCAATCGTACGGTGGTGTGAACGGTTGTATGATGATGCGAATGACCCGAGAACGTTTATATATTTGTATGTGTTTTTATATGTAAAATAGCGATGCATGCGTTCCTTTATGGTACGTTGAACTCTTTCAGCTAAAGAGGCCTTATGTTAGAACTGCTAATGTAGTAACTGATATTAAACTCTGTCAGCATGTTCTGAAAAGCGCGACCTATAAATTCTTTCCCCATATCCGTACAAAAATAGCCAGGAACCCTCTCTTCTTTTAGCATCAAAGTTTTGATCGCCTTAGCAACTGTTTCAGGCGATTTATTTTTCAGGGGAATCAGCCACAGATATCTAGAGAATACATATATTATGAATAGGATGTAGCGGTATCCGTCATTATACACTGAATATCTTTGCATATCTGTTAAATCCGCTTGCCAAATAGAGTCAATCGAATCCACGGTTGTCTTGGCCGTTTTAAACCTTTTTCTCACCAGTTTATGAAGTGTATAAGCATCCTGTTCCAGCAAAAACCGCTCAACATCTTTTTTCCCTACTCCGTAAATACCTCTGTACAGTCTATTAACGCCACCATAGGAGGCGGGGTTAGAAATTTCATAATAGCGTTTACTTAATATGTTAGCCATTTGCGTATTTTAGAGACACGTGGATAAGGTTGGCCGTTCTGTTCCGTTGTTCTTTGGTTGGTCATCTCTAACGTCGGGGCCAAGTCCTGTGTCGCCATGCTCAGCGCTACTCGCGTTGTGCCTAATAACCACGGGGAGCTCTATAGTATTCTTATAATCTTCGTACTTGTGAAGAAATTTCTGCAAAGCCTCTTGGTATAAGAGCCTTTTCTCATCAGGTAACTTTTCACTGTTTAATAGGGCTAGCAACTCGCTTTCCATTCTTTTAGGACTACTTTTACGGGTGTCTGGAATCTTTGAACTTTGCAATGAAGCATACACCTCGTGCGGAATCACAACCACCTTCTTCATTATATTAATGTAGTCAGTAAAGGACCCAAAACTGAAAATAAGATGGGTAGGAATGATCCTCCTCTTTGTACAATAATTCGCTTTTTCTTACCCATAGTTTGACTTTTATGAGCGAGCGCTCGTATTATGTTCTTGTAACGACGTAAGCGAGCCTTCTGAGGTTTCATTGGCACATTACATTTTATAACATTAAGACAGATTTCACAGATGCACTTTAAAAAGTCGGAGTCGATATTTTTAACAAACATCTGTTGCAGTGCCCGGGGTAATCGTTGATAGATTTTTATTAATTCACGATATTTCTTCAGCCTATTTGTCATTCTGGAATATACACCGTTTCAGGTTCACTTGGGAATATATTCGTTCTTAGAAGCACCCTAAACGTGTTTCGCGGGTGAAGGTCACAAAGCAAATATCCATAACGCTGGCTTGTGGCTTCTTTATAAACCTCCAAAAACTCCTTACGCTGATTCGGGAACATTTGATTGGCTAATACCCCAATTTGTGACATCTCTACGTTGTGCGAATAAGACTAGATATTGTGTATTTAGCGACACATCGCGCATGTATCTATTTTTGAAAAATAGATTCTGGTTGATGAAGAATACGCTTATGTTAAGATGGTGGGAGAACACAATGTCTCGGCAAACGTTTTATCCATTTCCAACATGAGATCGTCAATTACAATAACTGTATGCTCATTACCTTTTAACAAATTAACGTCATAGACATCCTTGTGGAACAAAATTTCATCTTGGTACTCGTTGAACACTGACTGATACGTCGAATAGCACCTGTTAGAAAATCTAGAAGAGGAAGAACCATTGTTGTCCCAAGGCGATACGATGACTAAGCTGATTGATGCAGCATTGCTTGTATATATATTAAGTTAAGGTGTATATATATCCACCTCATAATTGTAAGGTTAGTGAAAAATTAACTTAATTTAGAGCTAGCATTTTTGAGCTCTTGTGGCATCATTGTTTGGTCACACTGTTGGCATCATTTTGGGACGCTGCGCGTCTTTTCTACTCGTTTGTGGAAGGTCGTACGTAAAGGTGTGGTCTGATAGAGAGCTCTCTTGCAATTCAGTTTGGTTGTTTAGATACATAATTGTTGCATCGTGCAATAGTCCAGGTTGCGTTGTTGTTGCAAGGTTCAGAAAGAAGACCACAAATAGTACCCTTTTTGTTTACTTTAAGTTCATGTAATTAAGGTCTAAGGTAGGCCCGCATCGAGTCAGCAACCCTGAGGTTACCCTGAGGTAGGACCTAATAGGATCTCAAATCCGTAAGTTTTAATTTAGCTTAACTTGGGCTTTAGGTAGAACTTGCCCTTTAGAATTTGGCCGTTCACGGCTCAGCTGGGATTTTGAACCCGACAAATAAATAAAATAACATGGTCCTTCAGAACCGGATTCTACCCCAAAACTGAGTCTGACTATTTTTCGGCAAAGTTCTGATTGTGCAAATTGTATCCCAAGTTAGGCCTAGACGGGTTGAGTATTATTGAGTTAAGGTCCCAGGGTAAAAAGTTTGGTCGCGCAATTGCGAAACTTGGCGAGTCGTCTGTCGTTTTTGGCCTACATTTTTTCCGGTTTGGTTAATTTGGGTTATTATTGAAAGTTTGGTCGCCCAATTGCGAAACTTGGCCAGTCGTCTGTCGTTTTTGGCCTACATTTTTTCCGGTTTGGTTAATTTTGGGTTATTATTGAATTAAGGTCCCAGGGTAAAGTTTGGTCGCCCAATTGCGAAACTTGGCCAGTCGTCTGTCGTTTTTGGCCTACATTTTTTCCGGTTTGGTTAATTTTGGATCATTATTGAATTAAGGTCCTGGGGTGGAAAATTTGGTATTCCATACTGGTGTTTGGTTAGTACCCCACCCAGCAATTCAGTTTATTTGAAAGTAAAATTTGCGTTTGATCAGTTTGGTTAAGTATTTCTGCCAATTCAACTCATTTGGTATTGAGCCCAAGGGTTGTTTACATTGAAGATGAGTGCAGCTGAATTGAACAAATTTATAAAAAGGAGAAGCGCCTACAAAGGTCTAATTACAAAGGTCATTGCCACTATAGATTCTGCCATAGAGCAAGAGGATTTACGCTTAGTGACTGCGCAGCTTTCCATATTAGAAACTAAAAAGGTTGCTCTAAGTGAGGTAAATGTTAAAATTGAGGCTCTTATAGAAGAGGATGAAATAGAAAATAACATAATTTACTTTGAAGAGATTATTGATGATATAATTAACGTAGGCCTCCGAGCAAAAGAGTTTAGTAGCTCAGTACAGTTAGAGACCAGGTCTGATAATGAAGTTAAGGTTAACAGATCTGTAGTTCAATTACCGAGGCTTGTACTCAAAACATTTTCTGGGAGTATTCAGGAATGGCAAGGATGGGCAGACAGTTTTCAATCAGCAGTTCATTCTAGTCAAGTGTTAAGTGCCGTGGAGAAGTTTAATTATTTGCGGTCCCTCTTGGAAGGGGAGGCAGCAAAGACTATAGCAGGATTAGCATTAACAGAGGCTAATTATAATGTGGCTTGGGATATATTAAAGAAACGGTTTGGTAAGCCAGAGATCTTAATTAAAAGCCACCTCCGTGCACTTTTAGCTATACCTCCTGTTAATAATCCTAATAGTGTCAAGGAGTTACGGCAGTTATATGATGAATTTGAAATTAGAACTAGGTCCCTGGACAACTTGGGTGTAGGAATGGAAAAGTATGGTATAATGTTGGTTCCTACACTGGAGTCTAAATTGCCTAGCTCAATTTTGCTTGAATTAAGTAGGGGACACTCTGCAGAACATGTGTACATCCCCCTTCAGCAGATGTTAAGTCTTTTAGGCACAGAATTAGCAAGACGAGAGGGAGTTGAGTTTGCACAATGGGATGGTAAAGAAGGGACAAAGGCAGGCACAGCACCAAAGTTTCCACAAAAAGGAATAGCCCAGGTACAGTGTCAGCTCTACATGCCTCCTCTGAGAATAAATTAAAGGGAATCAAGGAATGCATATTTTGCGAAGGCAACCACAAGTCATATAAATGTGAGGTGGCTGAGGCCTTACCCTTTGAGGAGAGAAAGGACAGGGTAACTAAGACCACAGCATGTTTTAAATGTTTTTTGAAAGGTCATAGAGCAAGGTTTTGTAAGTTTAAAATTTTGTGCAAAAAATGTCATGGTAGGCATCAGCCATTATTGTGTGAAAACACTCTTAGTAGGCCTACCCCAGAAGTAGAGACATCAGTGGCACATGCCACTGCTATGCAAGGGAGTAAAAGTAAAGGGGATTATTGCAAACAACTGCAGCCTTATTAATTGGGAATGAGGGAGAAGCTACTGTAAGAGTGTTGTTTGATAGTGGTAGCCAGTGTAGTTTTATTAAGACCAGAATTTCCAGAAAATTGAAGTTTAAAGAACTTAAGAGGGAAAATTTAAGAATTTCTGGGTTTGGGGGTTCCGTTCAAACCGAACCAAATTTAAGAAGGTAGAAGTTCTGGTTAAAGGGTTGTTACCGCAAAGTCCCACTATCAAGGTCCAAGCTGTAGAGATTGAGGAACTTTGTGCTCAGTCACTACTTGTTTAGATATGGCATGTGTCCAAGAATTGCAAGTTAAAGGAATTAATTTGGGCAATAATAAGTTTGAGGGAACAGAAGATATTAGTCTTTTGATTGGAGCTGACTATTATTGGGACTTCATCACTGGTAATATTGTCCGTACATCTCAAGGCCCGGTAGCTATTGAAAGTAAGCTAGGCTGGATGCTACATGGTAGTTATTGCAATGAAATGGAAGTTAAGGCTCTTTTTGTTAAGATTGAGGAGAACAGCCATGGTCTGGAAAGGCATTTGAAAGCGTTTTGGGAACTTGAATCTATTGGTATAAAGGACAACCAGGCAAGTACAGTGAACAATGATGTTTTAGAGCAATTTGAAAAAGGGATTGGGTTTAGAGATGGTTGCTATGAAGTTGGCCTACCATGGAAGGATTCTTGCAAACCCGGTTCAAACCTTCAGCTAGCTAATCGGAGGTTGGAGACTTCATTGTACAGGCTAAGAAAAAATGAGGAGTTGTTAATTGAATACGATGAGGCCATCCTAAGTTATGTAAGGGAGGGCTATGCTGAAAGGGTGCAAGGTGAGCTGGTGAGCCAGGAGGCACATTATCTGCCACACCATGCAGTGGTACGGCGACACAAAACTACCACCAAACTGAGGGTAGTTTTTGATGGCTCAGCCAAGGACAAAGGTGGTGTGTCCTTGAATGACTGTTTGGATGCTGGGCCAAATTTAAATGCAGATTTATTTTCCTTGTTACTGAGATTCAGGTTTGGTAGAGTAGCATTGACTGCAGATGTGAAGCAAGCCTTTTTGCGGATAAAGTTAAAACCAGAGGACAGAGATGCAGTAAGGTATCTGTGGGTGGATACGAAAGACTTGTTGGAAAATGAACTAAGGTTCAAGCATATAGAATGAAGTCAGTGTTGTTTGGCCTCAGCTCTAGTCCATTTCTGTTGGCAGCTACTATGCAGTACCATTTTAAGAAATATTCTGAAGTCTATCCTAACACTATTGAACACATAAGGAAAAATTTTTATGTTGATGATTTGCTATGTTCCGTGGATAATACAGAAATGGCTAAACAGATATTCATGGAGGCTAGAGCTATAATGAGGGAGGCTGGCATGGAGCTCAGAAAATGGCAGACCAATCATTCGCAATTACAAGAGTTTATGAGTCATTCCTCTGTAGTACCTGATGCAGCAGAAAGTATTGAGGATTCTGGTATTAAGGAGTTGTGGGCAATAGACGCAAAGGTGCTAGACATCGTTTGGCAGCAAGATGATGATTTGTTTACCTTCAATGGGAAATCTTTAGTAGAGCTGGCTGAGAATGAGACAAGGTGGACAAAACGTACAGCTCTTAGTTTGGCTTCGAAGGTCTTTGATCCTCTTGGATTCCTGGCTCCATTTGTGATAAAGTCAAAAATTTGGTTTCAGAGCCTCTGGGAAATTGGACTTGGGGGACCAAGAGTTACCTGATCATATGGTGGTAAGGTGGAAATACTGGTTCAAAGAATTGGCACATCTTGGAGACATTGAAATCCCAAGATGGTACTTTGGAGAGTTGAACAATAGTCCAGACAATTTGGAGCTGCACATCTTTTGTGATGCAAGTGAGGAAGCCTATGCAACTTGTATTTATATAAGAGACGCATTGCAAGAGGAAGTAAGTTGCAGGTTGGTTGCTGCAAAGAGTAGAGTAGCACCTTTGAAAAGGCTTTCTGTTCCAAGGTTGGAATTGATGGGTGCCGTTATTGCTAGTCGGCTTGCAATTACAGTGCGAAAGTCTTTGGCCCTCTATGAAATTCCAAGCTATTATTGGACAGACTCCACTATAGTTTGGCACTGGTTAAGAAGTCAGGCAAGGAAATGGAAACCATTTGTTGCCAATAGGGTGGAGGAATTCAAGCGCACACAGATCCCAAGCAATGGAAGCATTGTCCAGGCATCCAAAACCCGCTGATTTACCAACACGAGGAATTTCGGTGAAAGATCTTTCACAATCAAGTTTGTGGTGGAATGGGCCAGAGTGGCTAAAATTTGGAAGTGAAACTGGCCTTCTAATCAGCCTATTGTAGGAGAATGCCAGGCTGAAGAAGCATGGGTGAGTGAGGTGAGAAAATGCGCTGTGAACAGTTAAGTTATGCAGCAGGACCCCATATTGAGGCTTGAGGACATTAGCAGTCTGAAAAGATTGTTAAGAGTGACAGCATGGATATATAGATTTACCAACAACATTAAGGGAGAAACAAGAAGGGAAGGAATTCTGAACAGTAATGAGATTCAGCAAGCCAGGAAATACTGGGTGGTATATGCGCAGAAGGAAAAAATTTGGTGAAGAGCGGGAATTGCTCACCAGCCATCCATTACAGGTTCTACCAACACATTCAGCGCTCAAGGGTTTGGATGTGTTTTTGGATCAGGATTTATTGAGAGTAGGAGGTAGACTACAGTTTCCTGGGCTTCCAGAGGAGAAAAGACATCCAATTTTGCTACCTTCTGGGGGGCACTTTGTGGACCTTTTGATCCTGGATACTCATCATAAGCTGTTACATGCTGGAGTTAGAGAAGTGATAATAGAGATTAGACAACAATTTTGGATTCCAAAAATTAGACAAGTAGTGAAAAAGGTCTTGCATAAATGTGTGGTTTGCAAGCGTTGGAGTGCAAAGCCTTATTATGAAAAGGTGGCTCCACTTCCAAGAGAACGGTGTGTCTATACTTCCCCATTTGATGTAGTGGAGTAGATTTTGCAGGGCCAGTCTATGTGTATGAGCGAGGGGAGTCTAACAAAGGTTATATATGTCTTTTCACCTGTGCTACCACCAGAGCAATCCTTTGGAGTTGTAAGCAACTTAAGTAGTGATGTATTTCTTTTGGCCTTTAAAAGGTTTGTGAACAGAAGGGGTTTCCCAAATAAATCATATCGGATAATGCAAAAACCTTCAAAAAGGCTGCAAAGGAACTCCAAGAAATTTGGTCCTTGCTAAAGAGGAAGGATTCCAATCCTACTTTTCACACCAAGGGGTACAGTGGGAGTTTATTGTTGAAGAGCACCATGGTGGGGAGGATTTTGGGAAAGGCTAGTGAGAAGTGTAAAGTGTCCATTAAAGAAACTTTTAGCTAATGCTCATTTGAGCAAAGAAGAATTCTCTACTGTTTTATGTGAAGTAGAAGCAATGGTGAACAGTAGGCCTATCACTTTTGTTTACAACAGTAGGCAGGATGCAGAGCCATTGACACCAAATCATTTTCTTTGTGGTAAACGATTAACATCAAACCCCAGTGTGCCAGAAGACTTGCAGCCTATCCAGAGCACTCAAGGAGAGTTAACCAGACGGTTCAGGTACCTTGAAGAGCTACAAGATCAGTTATGGAAGAGGTGGCAGATGGAATACTTGCCAGAACTCAATTATTACCCATCAGGCAAGGTAAAGGGCTCCAATGCAAATTGTATCAAGGTGGGAGAAGTGGTAATGATTGGGGATGAAAGACCAAGGCAATGCTGGAAGCTTGGCATAATTGAAGAGTTGTTTGTTGGCAAAGACAATTTAGTTAGGTCTGCACTGGTAAAGACTTCAGGAGGAAAGTTAAAGAGACCTATACAAAACTCTATGCTTTAGAAATCAGCAAAAACACAGATAGTCAAGATGAAACATTTGAGTTACAGCCTCATGAAGAAGGCTTGGCTAACCTTGCAGAAGGTAATGACAACAATGCCTCTTCGGTGGGGTGTTAGAAAATCTAGAAGAGGAAGAACCATTGTTGTCCCAAGGCGATACGATGACTAAGCTGATTGATGCAGCATTGCTTGTATATATATTAAGTTAAGGTGTATATATATCCATCTCATAATTGTAAGGTTAGTGAAAAATTAACTTAATTTAGAGCTAGCATTTTTGAGCTCTTGTGGCATCATTGTTTAGTCACACTGTTGGCATCATTTTGGGACGCTGCGCGTCTTTTCTACTCGTTCGTGGAAGGTCGTACGTAAAGGTGTGGTCTGATGGAGAGCTCTCTTGCAATTCAGTTTGGTTGTTTAGATACATGATTGTTGCATCGTGCAATAGTCCAGGTTGCGTTGTTGTTGCAAGGTTCAGAAAGAAGACCACAAATAGTACCCTTTTTGTTTACTTTAAGTTCATGTAATTAAGGTCTAAGGTAGGCCCGCATCGAGTCAGCAACCCTGAGGTTACCCTGAGGTAGGACCTAATAGGATCTCAAATCCGTAAGTTTTAATTTAGTTTAACTTGGGCTTTAGGTAGAACTTGCCCTTTAGAATTTGGCCGTTCACGGCTCAGCTGGGATTTTAAACCCGACAAATAAATAAAATAACAGCACCATATTACTTTATGCACAAATTTTGAGAACATCTCCCCCTTATCTTTAATGATTTTAAGCATATATATACAATTTTTCCACATCCTGTAGGGCCAGATATAATACGTGTGGAGAGGCTTGTGAACCTGAATTTTTCTACAGATTCCATCTCTAACACGTCACACCCTTAAGTGGGTCATTTATAAAATATTACAAATTTTGAATGCTGTTCCTTATATTTTGTTTTCTTCCATAGAACCGTGAATGATGACGATGTACAGCACCCCATCATCGATATCACAGACGAACCCGATGACTATGCAGCTACAGAACCCTTCCCCGCTGACGAACCCTTACCAGCGACACCTGTAGCATGCGACAGTTCAAAGCGGAAGCATGATGAAGAGCCCTCCACGTCAGGTATAAAGTGTGCCAGAATTGCTCCGGTTGTTAGACCCCTAGTAATAGATCCCCAACCCTCAACGTCTTACGACACAACCCCCACAATAGTACCTTCCTCAAATATGCCTCATTGTTCAGTTCCAGGTACTTCCTCCACAACAGTTTCTCATACTGTGGAGGATGGTATAACATTCGAGTTGGTGTGCACCGCCACCCCCACCCCTGCCCTGACTAGAAATCGGTGCGTGGTCAGGGTTGACCCTGGGTCCCTGTATACCAACGGACTGCGGCGCGTAGTTGAACGTATTGTGGAGTTTGCCCTTCAGAACCGCGACGAACGTGAAGTCCGGACAAGATTATCCTTCAGGTTCGGGTCAGATGAGGGGGGGGGGGACGATTTTTGGGTGGTAATACCGTTCAGACGTTTGGCGGCTGTAGATATAGACTATATCTTGGGGCGTATAATGCAAGCCTCTCAAAGTGGTACATCCTTCAATATGGACAACTTCATGGTAGATGCTGACAGAGTATTCCGGGTTGCGGGTCATAGTGCCACACCTTATACTCTTAATTTCAATTCTCCGGTTATTTACAGAAAGCATTTAAACGTCGATCGTGGTTGTGGTTTTATAGCAATAATTTTAGCTCATATGTTCAGTGTGCTAAATACTTGGACGCAAAAAATTTGGTTGCCCACGGTTGTGCAGCGTGCTGTAAACTGGCTTCAGATTGTAAGCTTGAGTTTGAGTGTAATATGGGTCCTGAAGAACTGAGAAGGGCCGAGCACGAAATGAATGCACGTATAGTCGTATTGGAATAGATGATCGTCGTAGAACTGTGTATGCTTTTAAAAGCAGCGTGAGAGATCGTACAAGACCTCTACTTATTTTAGGATTGTCAAGAACATCGTATCTCCCCATCCGTAACATAAGGGCTCTCTACGCCAGTTATGATAAAAGTCGGAAATATGGAAGGCATCATGATTTGTGTAAGGGTTGTCTCGAGTTTGCTGATGATATGGTGAAACATTGTAAGGATTGCTACATGGTATGTGAGCAGTGTAAAAGCACCAAATGTGAAAGTCATGTAGTTGAAATCGAGAAGAGGGAATGTAATGTGTGTAGAGGTACATTTTTCAATAATAAATGCTTTGAGCTCCATAAATCAAGTGGCACTTGCAGGAAAATGAGGATTTGTAAGTGCGGTATGTTTCACATGATGGATAATTGGGGGAATTTCAAACATAAAAACGATAAAATTCACTGTTCTACATGTCATGAAAAATATAAGGCGGATGGAGTGAAGCATGTATGTTATATGAAAGATGCTAAACCTAAAAATAGCCCTTGTATAACCGTGTACTACGATATAGAAACACACGAACGCTGAAACCAAAGAGGTCATTCCACATTTACTCGTAAGTCAGACTATCTGTGATGAGTGCATGGAGGTCGAGTGTAATGAGTATCACAAATGTGGTAAACGGACAAACGTTTTTAAAACGATTGCACACGACAGCCCTGTGAAACTCTTTGTATCCTATATTGTCAAATTACCGGACAAGTTCAAGAAATGACTGTATATTCTTGCCCATAACGGGGCGAAATTTGACGCACAGTTCCTTTATAAGGAGCTGCTTGAACACGAGTCGTCTGCGATATTTACAGGTGATCCCTTGAAAAGAGGCAACAAACTAATGCAGATAAGAGGTAATGTACAGTTTAAAGACACGCTGCTGTTCACACCTTGTAAATTAGCAAAGCTGCCCAAGGTCATGGGCGTAGCCGCTGGTTTCAAAAGGGTATTTTCCTTACACATTCCTCACTAACGAAACTTTGAATTACGTAGGACTACCTCCACCCAAACATTACTTTAACTACACCAACATGAGTGATAGTGAGCGTGAAGATTTTGACCGCTACTACAAGTTTTAATGAAGCTAATCCATACAATATAGCCGATGAAGGTGAACGTTATTGCGTGAATGACGTACGTGTACTAAGAGTATGCTTTCAAGCCTTTAGAAGGATGTACATAACCCGTTTCAAATACGATCCGCTGCAAGTCGCGACCACGATCGCCTCATTATGTTTTACAGTATTCAAGAATAACTTCATGCCTAAAGACACCTTAGCAATCATTCACAGAAACAACCCCTGAAGTTATGGGCACAAGGCTATTTGCTGGCTCATACACCTACAGCAACAGCCCGGGGTATACACAAAACATGGCCGCAACACGGGTGAAGTACCCGTTAAGGTCAATGGTCGTGTTTTTTGGGTTAACGGCCTAAGTGAGGATCCAGCCACTGGTGAGAAGACTGTGTATTCCTTTAACGGATGCTGGTGGCATGGATGCCCGCGCGCTGAATGTGCCGTCACAGGGGACCTTTATGGAAGATCCCCCGCCGACAGCCTCGCATGGACCCGTAACCGTGATCAACTTATAGGCTCCCAGTTCACTCACAAAATCGTGTGAGAGCATGAGTATGATGCACGGATGGAAACAGATGCCCAGTACTGTGAAGAAATAAGGACCATCAAACGTTCAATGGTGTTGGACCCCCTCAAATGCAGTGATAGCTTGTTTGGAGGGCGCACAAACCCATTCAAGCTATACTTTCCGCCTACGGAGGGCGTGAAACTCCACTACTACGACTTCTGCTTTTTATACCCCTACGTGATGAAGAACAATCCGTACCCCGTAGGTGCACCTGAAAAAAATGGTGGGTCCCGCCATACCAACCATCGAGGAGTTTTCAGCTAACTTGAATGAGCGCTACTTTGGACTCTCTTTCGTAGACGTGCTCCCCCCTCGCGATTTATGGATGCCGAACTTACGCGTCGTTATAGATCACAAGCTCATGTTTCCCCTGTGCGTGAAGTGCGCAGAAGAGAACAACGGTGACTGTGACCATACAACCCACCAGCGTAAGATCAGAGGTGTATATACAAGCCTTGAGCTGGCCCTAGCCGTTCGCCATGGGTATAGAATATTGAAGATACATGAGGTGTGGAGGTTTCAGAAGCTACCCAACCTTTTCACACCATATATAAACGCTTTTTTGAAGGATAAGGTCGAAGCATCAGGATATCCGCGAGGGGTTGATACCGAAAATGAAAAAACGGCTTATATTCAGCGTTACCTTGCCCATCAAGGTATACAGCTTGACCGATCCCAAATTGTTAAGAATCCTGGCAAGCGCTTTAGTGCAAAGTTGTGCCTAAACAGTCTTTGGGGGAAATTTGCACAGAATACCGGCAAAGGGAAAGTCCATTTGGCACAGTTATAATGAAGTCTGGGATTATGCCACCGCTCCCGATAAAGAGGTTATGAAGATCGTGAATGTAGGTAATACTTACATAATAAAGTACATCACCGAACTGGCCACAGATACCTCACGAGTTACAAACATACCTGTGGCCAGTTTCACAACGGCCTACGCCCGTATCAAACTTTGGGGCCTATTGCACTCTCTTGGACGGAGGGTGTTGTATAGTGACACAGATAGCGTGATATTCACAGCGAGGGAAGGTGAATACATGCCCGCTATTGGGGAATTCCTCGGAGAGCTAACTAACGAGATCAAGGATGAGTATGGTGATGGTGCATACGCAGACTCGTTTGTGTCAACAGGGTCAAAAACCTGTGGGGAACGGGTGAGGGTAGGGGATGATATTAAGTATATCGTGAAGGCTAAGGGTATCACGCTTAACCATGCGAACCGTCGAGTCGTTAACTTTGACTCGTTGAAGGATCTAGTGTGCTTGGAAGATGAGGGTGACCAGCCACCCCAACTGACTGTGGGGACGCACAATTTTCGGGCGCAGAAACTGGGTGTGTGAAGGAACTTAGGGGCACGAAGGTATGCCGTAACACCTATAGGAAGCGTTACCAGGTGCCTGGTACCTATGATACCGTACCCTTTGGTACCTTAATCCTTGATTGTATTTATATATATGTGTATTGTTAACGATATGTTTATTTATCACGTATATTTGTTCAATTAAGGTTTCATTTTCTCCTTTGCGTGCGTGCGTGTGTGTGTGTGTGTACAGTAAAAAGCTAAGCTCCGCCCACTGTAAGATCGGCACGTGACTCCTGCCACTACCTGAGCATATCTCTATCCCTGCGTGCTCAGTTGACCTCTGCATACCCTTGAGCTCAGACGTGTATTCTCCCGCGTAGAAAAAATAGTAATGGCTACCTTTAATATTGCGTGTTCAACGTTTATGAAGTGGTATTCGGCAAAGTGCCAAGATGTGGTGGATACTGAAAAACTCCCTATTCCCCCTCCTTTGATACTTTTAAGGCTACATTGAGCCGTGCGAAGGACCAAGATGTTCAAATACTCTACGGGTATTCTGGCGAGGGCATTGTAGGATTTCGTAGTACAAACGATGTATTGAAGTATGTTGTAGACCTAACCTTTATAAAGCTCACATATACCGCGAAGTAGAAGAAGCAACATTCAGAAGATAAGCAACGGTTATGGATAGTGAGTCTTGTTGATGAGTGGTGTGACAAGCGATATTATGTCATGTTACATCATACCGACTACTCGTACCCTACGGTTGAGAATGTAAATCTTGTCATCATGGAGAATCTTAAGTATTTTTACCACTATATTAATATATATCATGACGAGGTTTGTAGTGAGGTTGTGGCTAATGGGCTGTGTGAGTTTTTAACAGACTTTAGAGACGAGTATCGCTTGTTAAACAAAAAGGATAAATATGGGCATATGTTTCTCTCAAATAGTGCACCGGATTGTGAAGATGTTTAGTTTGTGGAAATGAACGTCTGGTGAGTGATAAAACATTAAAGCCGGTATTGCTTCATGTAGCGGAAAATTCTGTTTGTCCAGGGCACAAGTGTTCGAACAAGCCTGTACACGCTTCAGCAGTTTATGGTGTGACTCGCTCCCCCAGCGAGCCGCCCACCCGTGTACCTCACGAAACACACGAGTTCGAACAAACCCGTACACGTTTCATCAGCGTGACTCACTCCGCCGTCGAGCCGATCCGTCCACCTGTGGCTCATAGTCATCTCAGAGCTTGAACCGAGTGGACGTGCGAATACGATGGAACTTCCTTTGAGAAGCATTCTCAACGCCTCGTACGATGTCTCCGTGACGAAGTCATTGCGCGTGTTCAGGCGTGAAACCGGCACCATTAACTATGTACTTGAAACGATTTGCAGGCAAGCAAACCAACGTAATGTTATTTATTTAAGTGTTGAGGAGATGAATAGAGTCTTCGTGATAGTTGAGAAGTGGGAGAGGACCGTTATAAAATACCTGCAGGTGTAGGTACAAGAAGAGAGCAGATTAGTGACGCCCCCTCATATGCCGTTGTTTGCACGTTGTGTATAAATAACGACAGCCATGCATTGATATACGACTGATGTGGAAGAATGCATCTGATAATAACGTTCTTGTCCCTACGCGAAACCGTTTCATCCTCGACAGAATGTTTGAAATCGTCGGATTCCGCAAGCTGAAGCCTATATTAGACGCTTGTGTTACGAATATGATTTATTTTGACACGGTTCTTGAATACGCATACACCGCTCTGCTCGACGGATTTATCGAATGTAGGAATGAACAAGGCGAGAATGGTCTAGAGCTGGATGCATATTTAAAAGGTTTAGATTCTCCGAAATATCCTGAACTTTGGTACAAAACACTTGAGCGGTACAGGGCAGAGCTTGCCTACACTGTTCACCCTGAAGAGCTGTACCGCTATATAATGAATAGCTGTCGTTACGACTTGGAAGATTATTTGAACTATACAGAGTGAAGAGTTCACGATTGAAAAGCTCGGGACGGTAAGAAAAAACCCTCGATTGGAAAGGAGTGTTTATAAACTTGTATTTAATAATGTTGTAGTTAACGATAACCTCTTTGTGCGTGCTTTTGATTGTATTCTAGCCTTGTTTAAAGATAACTTGCCAATCGAATGTAAAGTGGGCACAAAAATAGTATTGAGCGATATGAAAGCCATTTATGTCGAATATAGGCATCCGTATAACTTGAACGGTGAAGTTGTTGCTTGGACGGTTTTACCGTGTAGTGCAAAGTAATAACGATGTGAATGTAGACTCGATTACGTGTTTAGCGTTTTGCACCGTACAACATACAGTATTTTGATGTATATTTATTTATTTAATTATATATATATATTTCCTGTACTAATATGCAGTTGATTATACGTTTCGTATATTATTATTTTCAATATATTTAATTATTTAATATAACCCGTAGAGCAAAGTATTTTGATGTATATTTATTTATTTAATTGTGTGTGTGTGTGTGTGTGTGGGTGTGTGTGTGTGTGTGTGTATATATATATATTATATATATATATATATATATATATATATCCTGTACTAATATGCAATTGATTATACGTTTCGTATATTATTATTTTCAATATATTTAATTATTTAATATATTGATGGTTATACTACAACGTTTTGTATATTATTGATTATATATTTCTCCTTCGTATTTCTTATGCTATTATTATTTTTTATCATATATATTCCATTGTATATTTATTTTTATATATTCATCGTTCGTATTTCTTATGTTATTATTATTTTTGATCATATATATTCCATTGTATATTTATTTTCTATATATTTCTGATTCCATTAATTCGTCTAAATAAACAGAATGATGTGGTGGTGTTTTATTTAATTCTTTTGGTTGTGTATATATAAACGTTATTATTATTTAATTATATCAATTGGCTGGCTTCTAAAACGGATTTCTAAACCAATTGTAAAGAATATATGCATTAATTAAATAAATAACGCTATCTGGCAACTCAGCCTGTACACGTGAAGAAGCCATTTACGCCTTCTAAGCCAACTGGCGGGTTAAGCCAGAATATATGCTTTAATTAAATAAATTGCGCAATCTGGCAGCTCAGCTTTCTAAGCCAACTGGCGGATTAAGCCAGAATATATGTGTAGCGGAACAGACAACTACAGATAGAAAACAGACAAAGAACAGCCATAGGAATTCGTTTCACCGCCACTTTTCAAACATTCTTAAAACACACGTGGTGTCGAGGAACAAAGAAAACCCAAGACGGTTTCAAGCAATGACGCTAGCCTCGAACTGAGGGATTCGAAGTTTCCCAAGGTTATATAAGGCACAGTTCATTGGCACTCGACCTCACTTCAATACTCATAAAAAAAAAAAATGGTGTCAATAATCCAGCAGGGTTGAAGCACCTTAAACAGAAAAAACAAACAAACAATCACTTCTTTAGTGCGTCCATTTCGTAAGACTACTCTATACGCCGTCACCCCACATCAGCTTTAGCCGGCTCAAGACCAAGGCTCACTTCAACATTCACATTCAAGAAACGAAGCATTATTTGAAGTGAACTACCAATACTTCCGCAGCAAACAACAACGGCATCAGGCATTTTCCCTTGGTCTCTTCATAACCGCTCAACCGGTTATCAATCATCCTCGAGAGCACCGGCAAGGTTGCAACGCTACGAGAAGCATCCTCAAGGTGGACACATTACGTGACTCGACGGCGAAAGCTACAAACCCAAATCACTCCACATCTGGTCAGCTTTTACCTCTTTACGAAGAACGGCCGTCTACGAGACTCCATTAGGTCCATCAGACTTTGACTTACGGAACAAACTTCCAAGAGACAACAACAACCGGGCCTACGCCTACAAGATCCTCTTCAGTCCCTCCACCACAACCGGGCCTACGCCTGCAAGATCATTTATAGACCTTCCTACACCTCGAGAAGCAACAACACTCGGGCCTACGTTCTACGCAGCCTACATCAAACATCTCCATCATCTCGAGAGGCTTAACGATCAATGACACTTCGAGCCTACGGTAATAGGTTCACTCGACACTTCAACAAAGGTTCTCATCGTTCCGGTAAGATAAGCGCATCCTTTTCTAAGTACTTTCGTGGAGCCTACATTAGCCTACCGCCGAACGGTAGGCTATACTCCCAAAGTGAGTAATTAAGCGTTCCAACTAACTCTCGTTAAACGCAGTAGGCCTATTTCCTAATCCCTATTACCCAATTCAAGTGTCCTTCCGAAAACGGTAATTTCGCGTATCATTGTGTTCATTTATATGTTTATGTGATAACTTAATTTCTCTTACTGCAGGCCTAATTCATTTACAGTGTACATCCCTTCAAATTATCATTAGGCAACAACATCTTGTTTCTATAATCCATCTAAGGTGTACCAACTTAGCATTATATAATTACCTTTATGTAAATGATCATATTTCTCTCAGCTATCATTAGGCCTATCCATAAACGCGCGTCATCAATCCATTATTATTAGGCCCATTCCATGTACCATTTTGCATGCCATTTTCATATCATCAATGTGTGTATTACGTGTCAATTTAAGCTATTAAACATTCATCTTATTAGCTAAGTTTCTGTCATAAGTGTAACGTAAAGGCTATCAAATAATCACTTATTCTATTCAGCGTACCAAAACGCGCATTCTATTCAGTGTACCAAAACGTACGCGCATTCTGTCATTAATAGGCCTCTTTCAATGATCATTCATGCATAATCTGTAGCTTCCCTAATCAGTGTATTACATAACCTATTTGTTATTATTACGTACATGCATTATTTTTGTAATCACTAAGTTTCATATTTCAGGTTGTCCCATTTTTGTATACCATTAAGCCTCACATAAACGAGCGTATTTCTTAATAACACTGGGGAACAAATTTTAACTTTTTTTTTTTGTTTCTTGGACGTGAACAGGTCGGTCTTATAGGATCTTTTCCGCTGATTCCGAATATAGCCGTAGAATTTCTCTATCACCCAAGGTTACTGAGAAATTTGTATTTTAATATTTATTCAAAAAGTGTATAGAAGTTAGTAAAAATACTTCATAAAAATTATATTAGTGGCAGATTGGCATTTAAAATATTCTTCTTAAAACTTCTTTGTCACTGATTTTCTCTTGTAGTTTTCATTAGGAGCTTCTCGCATCAATGTCCAGCAGTAATCAGCTAACATTGCCGGATCCCACCTCCCTTGGTAGCGTTTCTCCATAGTAGCTATATCTTGGTGGAACCTTTCTCCATGCTCATCGCTTACGTCGCCGAGGTTTTCAGGGAAAAAATCTAAGTGGGAGTGCAAGAAATGGATTTTTAGTGACATATTACATCTCAATAACCTATATGCTTCAATCATGTCCTGCACTATTTTTTCATAGTTAGAGGCTTTGATGTTCCCTAGAAAATTTGTGACAACATTCTTCATGGCCTCCCATGCCACTTTTTCTTTTCCTCTCAAGTCATCATCAAACTTTTGATCTTTCATGAGCTCTCTGATTTGGGGACCAACAAAGATCCCTTCTTTTATCTTGCATCGCTAAGTCGTGAAAACTTTTTCTTCAAATATTTGAATGCCTCATCTTCCTTGTTCATTGCTGACAAAATTTTTCATGATGCCAAGTTTGATGTGAAGTGGCGGTAAGTATATTTTCTTGGGGTCAACTAAGGGTTCATGAGACACATTCTTCAGTCCTGGGATACATTTTTGACGAAGTGGCCAATCCTTTACAAAATAATGCGAATCTCTGGCTCTGCTGTCCCATTCACAAAGGAAGCAGCAGAACTTCGTATAATCGAGCTGCATTCCCAGAAGAAGCGCGACGACTTTTAAATCCCCATATATATACCAACGAAACTGGTCATAGTTAATCTGCTGAAGGATGAGTTTCATATTTTCGTAAGATTCCTTCATGTGGACAGCGTGCCCTACAGGAATGGAAGGGTATTTATTTCCATTGTGAAGTAGTACAACCTTGAGGCTTAGCTTCGAAGAGTCAATAAATAAACGCCAATCTTCAGATTTGTGCTCTCATGACCGAGAGCTAACAGCAGTCCATTTACATTATTACAGTAGCATAAACCACCTGACGAGGAGAAATACTGCATCAGATCTTTTTGGCGAGTGCGGAACGCCGATATGCTTGTATCTTTTGCCAGCAAATTCCATTCACGTAACCTGGAGCCCAATAATTCCGCTTTCTTTTTCGGAAGGTCCAAATCTCTCACGAGATCATTCAGCATAACCTGCGTTATCATACGTGGCTTATTTGATTCAGGTTGCTGAAAGTCTGTATCTTTAGTGTCATCAATTTCCATTGGTTCAACTTCAGACTCTTCATCCAGTGTCCATGACTTTGGGGGAGTTGGAATTGGGTTATCATCGTCATGTAGTACTGGTCTCATGGCAGATGCAAGATTTGGGTATTGAATTTTATGTTTATTTTTGGCAGAGAATCCTGAAACGTTAGTCATACAAAAATAGCAATCCGTTAGGTGATCCTTGGGCTCTCTCCAAATCATTGGTATGGCAAATGGCATAGATTTGCGGGTACCTTTAATCCAACCCCTAAGAGTGACGGCACAGGAAATGCATGAGATATGAGGTGCCCAGGATTTGTCTTGGTCGCCTACCTTACATCCAAAATAAAGTTCGTAAGCCTTCTTCACGAGTGGGGTCATCGTCTTCCTCTGTGCCATTATGGTCAGTTCTCCACATACGTAGCAAAATGTATCTCTGGGATTAATACAGTTTCGATTCATGCTGGCGGAAAATTATTGAAATCACGGAAAACTTTTTGGGATGAAAAACCATTTTTTTTTCTACTATGAAAAATTTTAAAATTTGAGCAAAACTTGAAAAAAATTTCTTTCTTTTTATTAAAAATCTGTTTCTTTAAATAGCTATATTTTTTAATGCAAAAAATACTATTAAATATAGTTAACCTGGAAAAAAAAGAAAGTAAAATTAAATTAGTACACTTAATTTTAACTAATATTTTGGTAAAACGCTGAGTAAATGGAAATATTATTTTCTCGAAAACTGTGGGTGATAGAAACATTCTGAAACCATATTTGGAATCAGCATCAAAAGTTCTATAAGAAACACCAAATAGTTTTCAAGAAACAAAAATGTTGTTCCCTAGTGTAATTGATCTGTTTAAGCCCTTTATTTACTAATCCTCAGTCAGACTCGTCCCTAATACAAATGTCGTTATAGAATTGTTAAGCCATAATCACTGTGACAATTAACGTATTTATTTTTATAATAAACTACAAAACTATAAGGTGTCTTATATAACCTTAACATTAATTTGGCTCGGGTGTAATCCGAGCCTGGTGACCTCGAAGCCATTTCGAATTACTCGGTACTATTATAGTAGGCCTACGCCTTAGCCACTGTCAGTTGGTGATACTTTACATCATAAATTATTAACCCAGCCTATCATTAATAAACAATCAGTCATTGCATCAATTAATCACTAGCATACAATTAAATCATTATCACCTTAAACGGCTAAAACTAGATCCACTATATATGCTTTAATTAAATAAATAGCGCAAACTAGCTGATTAGGAACATACAGTATTAAGACAACGGCCGCTCGGGTGGTCTTAATATGCGCTTGGCTCCTGCTAGGCGAACACCTCTCCTCCTTTCTCTCCTTCTCCTCTGTCTTTCTCTTGAGGGATAAATCCGCCTCCAAGTTGCATAACCCCTTGTTGCTCTTGCAACATTCCCCTCTCCCTCTTTGTTGCATAACATTTTGCACCCTCCCCTCCCCACCATCCCCCTGTGTTGCATAACTTATGCACCATTTCCTTTGCAACATTGATCACCATTTGCAATTGCATTGCACACGCTCCTTTTGCGCCCATACTACTAAGGTTACGGGAATTAAACCTATATTCACTGGAAAGGAGGAGAGAGAGATACACCATTATTTACACTTGGAAAATAATGGAGAAACTAGTCCCTAATCTTACTCTGAACCCCGTAACTCCCCAAACAACAGTGGAAAGTAGAAAAGGAAGACTGTGTCGTGTTCTCAAATTAAAGGCTAGACATGAAACATCTTTAACCCTGAAAGAAAATAGCCTTGTTGTGAGCGGACCAAAAACTGTTTAATCAGCTGCCCAAAGACCTAAGGAACACGAGTGGGGTTGCAGTGGACATCTTCAAAAGAAGATTAGACGCCTGGTTCAGAACAATTCCCTGAGGAGCCTGGCGAACCTGGCTAGGTGAGGTCACTGAGGTGGAGAGTACAAGAAACCAACTCGTTACTTCACCAGGTCAACTGGAGAGGAGTGGCGACAAGCTTGACCTTCGTGAAATGAGGAATCATCGCGCGGAACATTTGAAAGGTTGAAAGGTATACGTGGGCGTAGGAGGCGGGGGGTCGGGGTGGGTGGGTCTTGGATCCCCCAGTCAACCTTTGTGTCGGGTCCATCACATCATGTCAATGAGAGAAAAATAAAAAAGGGACGAAAACAGAATTAGAAGGCAAAACTGTGAACTGAAATTATTTTACAAATTAATTTTATTTGACCACTTGTATGGTTTTATACACCTATACAGTTGTCTTGTCTCGTATGCATCTGATTTTAAACACATAAAACTGAAGAGTAATTTACATAATAGCATCATTATAATTTATATTACTGTATTTTTCTCATACTTCATGAAAAACTAGAGTTTTGTTGCATACCTTCCATTATCGTTTTTACTTCTCCAATCACCTTAAATAATTTACTTTTATGGCTTTTAGTTGGAAAACAAAATGACTCAAAAAATTAACTTACGAAAACGACAACATAGCAGCAAGTTTACATATTACGACAGTGTCGTTATATGTAAACCTAGATAACTGTATTCGTATCAAATGGTAGTATTAGATGATTAGATCCATTGAAGCTATTGTTCGCTTCGCATTAAATTAGATAGAAGAAGTGTTTATTTTTGTTTTAATCTGAATTTTGTATTGTAGACTTAAGCTTAACACGAGTTAACTGTAAGTAATATTATTTACCCATCATGATACACAACAAATAATAATAAATACACGACATAATACTATGGTTTACGTAACCCCAAATTAACATATTTATAAAAATCCAGCTTTGTCTTCCTACAAATACTACCACCACAAAGTGGAAGTATACATTTTTAACACTCCACAGTCCACACTTCCTTTGCTTCTACCAGCATCATTTTTAATGGCTTGCCCTTTTCTTTTTCGCTCAGCCCTACACTAGAAAGGTTCCTGCAGACGTTAATGTGCTAGCTGAATCATTTTTTTTAGGTTATGGAAATGTCGGTCTGAAACTCTGAGCAACACCTTTCTTGTCGGGTCCAAACACCTGGATCCCTCAGAGACTACTTATCCCGTACGCCCATGTGTGTGTATATATATATATATATATGGAAAATTATAAAAAAACTGGTACCAAACCTCCCAAACCTCAAACTAAACCCAATTACCATCCAAACAACGCTGGAAAATAGGAAAGGCAGAATGTGTAGTGTTCCCAAATTAAAGGCCCGACACGGGACCTCCTCAACACTGAAGGAAAAAAGCTTGGTTGTCAGGGGACCAAGACTTTTTAACCAGCTTCCAAAGGACCTCAGAAACGTTACAGGGGTCAAAGTTGAAGACTAGATGCCTGGCTTAGGACGGTACCAGATGAGCCGGGTGTACCTAGTTATGTGCGGTGGAGAGCGCAAGAAAACAACTTGCTCCTCCACCAAGCCAGGCCTTGAGGCGGGGCCACCGGCTTGACCTTCGTGTGAAGAGACCAACACACGGAACCTAAACGAGGTGTGTGTGTGTATATATATATATATATATGTGTGAGCCTCGGTGGTGTAGTGGTGAGCGTCGCTGACTACGAATCCATCGGCCTCGGGATCGAAACCCGGTGACGGCAGGCGGCGCGCAGCAAAACCCAGCTGTTCATCCTTCCACATAAAGAAAGTGGTTGATAGATAAATGGGAACCCTGGGTAGCCTAGTGGTTAAAATGCTGGGCTACTGGTGGGTTGTGGTTCGGATTTCACGTTAAACTGTAGGTCTAAGGTGGAGTGAAGAGCTTGACTTTCGTCAGAATGAACAATTCGGGCGGAAGCAAAACCAAGGTTTTATATATATATATATATATATATATATATATTTCGTTTTGAGGGCCACCGATTTTCAATAATCCAGCCATTTCGTCCATGTAACGTTCCATATAGATATAATGTTAATAAAAACTAAACTTAATACATTTTTCAATGAAAGAAGATAATGACTGCATTACCTTAATATACTTCCAAACTGCACAAAACCAGTTGATTACCAACCAACCAACTCGATGCAATTGCATCGTGCACACACAATGTTTACCATATTAATATCAATAAAGAACGATTCACAGAATTGCAAATACGCGACATTGCACACACATTTATTTATTTATATGTCAATGGATTTATTGTGTCTCCAAATATGAACAGGGTAAAATTCATCATCAGTAGACATCTGCTTTATTAAATGCTAATAGCTGAAGCGAATACGGTGTAATATTGGGGTATCGTATAAATATATACAAACTATTTTACCGTTGCATCGCATGTTATAAAAATTCGAAGTAAATTATTTATTTTTATCATTTCTTTGTTTATTTTGTTTTAATTTCAAGGAAGCAAAACATTTGTATACAAGGTCAGTCCCGTAGCCAGGACTTCCCAAGGGGTAGGGTGTCGAAATTGTAGAAAGGCAGATCTTTTGGTGCAACGACCGAGTCACTGCGGAGGAAGTTTACAGTAGTCAGAGCTGGGCAATAAATACATTGAATGTATTTAAATACTAAATACTAAATACATTTTACGAATGTATTTAGATACTAAATACAAAATACATCAATTGTATTTAAATACATTTGTAAATACATTTTAAATACATACAAATTTTAACATATGCATTCACTAATTCATGAGTAACAACAATATAAAATGCTTGATAAAGGATAAAGAAAATAGTACAATCTAATTTCCGATTATATATTTCCCTTTTTAGAACAAAACAAAAACAAAAGAACTTAGAACTTACGATGTTCAACCAGTGACATATTATACTCATTATATCATTGCAAAATGAGTAACAATTAATGAGTAGATGAGACATAAACGTAAACATAAACATAAGGCACCTTACGAATTCTCTTTTATTTCACGGTTGCTGCGGATCAAAACCAATCTTTCAAAAGTTTTGTCTGAAAGTTTCTTTTGGGAGTGGCACACAACTAAGAGTGGCACACAACTAAGAGTGGCACACAACTGATTGAACTGACACGCTGAAACATGAACCATGCTGTACTGCACTGTCGACGCGTCGTACTGTGCTAGTACAGAACGTGTATTAAACCAGTAAAAGTATTTACATTTTTATATTTTGAGTATTTAAATACTCATTAAAGTATTTAAATACTATATTTAAATACATGAAAAACAATGTATTTATAAATAGTTCTAAATACACGAATGTATTTAAATACAAATGTATTTAAATACTGCCCAGCTCTGGACCTACAGTGACGTATTACTTCACCATACATTTTACGGTTATAATATAATAACGATAATTATAAAGGACGGGGAAGATAAACGAATACGAGTAACCCATCATGTTTGAGACTTGCGGTTAATCCAATATGGATTTAGATTTTAGCCCCGTCTGCACTAACAGCGACTTTTTCTAAATGATTCAGAAATGAATGACGAAATATTGTAGATCACAGAGGGAACTTATCGAAATCTGTACCTTAAATTAATAAAAATTAATTATGCATTTTTAAATAAAAGTTAGAAGTTTTATCAAAGCCTACCTATATCTAGTCAGACCACGCTTGTACAAAATTTCATACGCGTTTGTTAACTCGAGAAAAAGTCAGTAGGTCATTAAATTTACTAAATACCACAGCTATCAAAATTTTGAACTCCCACATCCAAAACTATACAAGGAGTCATAATTTGTGTAGCTGCACTAAAAATCTAAGTGGCTCGTGAGCTTAAAGGTTCAGGTCTCACTGGCTTAAAATTCCCGCTCACCATCTTTGTATGAAATTATTTGCATGTTATAATGCGAGCGTGGACCGACTACATATAAGTAGGAATTGGTTTTATGATAAAAATGTTTTAAAGGCAAAATAAAACGTGTTCATAAGAAAACGATAATATTTTATGGTAACAATAATAATTTTAAAGTTAATAAACCATAATATTTAATTTCATTAATGTTCCGAGCAACAGAACGAAGTAGACACACTTTCTTTAAAGTATTAACAAAGATTTATACATAGCAACAGTGGCGGTCCTAACTTACATGACGCCCTGGGCGAACCTCACCTTCAGCGCCCCCCCCCCCCCTGTTCGCCAACACCACACACATTCGAATCCCCCCAAATAAAGGACAGACATAACTTTTTCACAAAATAACTTTTTATTGGACTAATTGTTGGAACTTCAGAACCAAAACAAAGACTCAAATTTCTGAATTTTACAAATCCTTCATCACGTAAATAGAATAACTCACTTAAGAGAATGTAATTATGATACTATGAACAGGAAAAATACAAATTAAATTGCACAACTGCCATAAATAAACTAGAGAATCAAATTTCTAAATTGTACAAATGCTCTATCACATAAATAGAATAAGACACTTAAGAGAGGGTAATTATTATGCTACACTTTGAACAAGAAACAAAATAAATTGCACCACAGCACAACTGCCATCTAAAGCCTGACTCTTCTTACCTTCCTTGATGCAAAGTCATGAATTAAATCATCATATGAAATCTGCTCAGCAATTGTATGATTTATACTGATGATGGCCAGACCGGTAAGGCGTTCCTGTGACATAGTTGACCTCAGGTAGGATTTGATGAGCTTCAGCTTGAAAAGCTCCTCTCTGCTTCAGCAACAGTGACTGGAAGAGTAAGACCAATTCTGAGAGCAGTCCACAAATTTGGATATATTTCAGAGAGCTCCCTTTCATGGATAAATGTCAGCAGTTCAAGCAAGGATATGGTCTTTGATGGCAAGTCAGGCAAGTTCTTCAGCTCCTGTGCAAGCTCTCTGCCATCCAAGTCAGATTGTCCCTTAAAGTGTAGTGTAGTACTAAGGTTCACACATTGTTCTGTCAGCTCCTCAAATGTGAGATTTTGGAAATGTGTCAGCACTCCAAACTTCTCTCCCACAATTTCCAACGTGGAAAATCTTTCCTGAAGGCTGATGTGCAGCATCAACCACTGCATTGAAAAATGTCACCTCCAGCTTCTTCAAAGCATCAATCAAGGGCTCATCAGATGCTTCATAGGAGAAGTGCCGCTTGTGGACCTCAGCGTTTTTGTTTAACACAGCCTCCACATTCATTTGTTCACAGATATCTGTGGCTGCCATTTGTGCAGCCACAAAACCTGTTGCCCTGTAATTGCGGAGACCTCTCTCTGTTTTTTTAGGAGATTTACTGCAACATCAACGTGCATGCTAGGAGACTGCATCTGCTTGCTCACATGCTGAATTTGGCACAACAGGTCATGCCACACCACTGAACAAATGGCGAAGCGGTATGACCCAACCTCCTCTGACAGAGATTGAGCCTCGACCTTTATTACAGAGTCTTGGTGGTCCCTCACCTCGATCAGTGCATCTCACTGCAGCTGCCTGATATCTCAGGGGCTCCACACTCTTGATCTTGCTTTCCCACCTTGTATCAGACACATCTTCAATGTGATGTTCACATGTTTTTCAAAATGGCCCATCGTTGTGTGGAGGCTGAAAACAAGTTGTAAAGCTTCTGCAAGATGCCAAAGTAACTTGTGGCATCAATAGATCCCTTAGCAGCATCGGCCACAAGCAAATTCAGAGAATGAGCCCCACATGGAACAAACAGAGCTCTGGGATAATTTCTAGGAGCCTGGATTGAACACCCTTGTTTTTTCCCCTCATGTTGGCCCCGTTGTCGTATGATTGTCCTCTACAGTCCATGAAAGGAACTTTTAGCTCCTCCAGTCTCTTCAGAATCAGAGATGCCAAATGTTGACCAGTGGACCTCCTCTGCCTCCAAAAACCCCATGAAATGTTTCTTTATATGGGGCTTCCCCTCCAGTGACACAACCGAATCACAACTGACAACTGTTCAGTGTGGCTGATATCTGGAGTGCAATCTAGAATATTGAAAAAAACTTGATTGTTTGATGTCGCTCACCATTGCTGAAATGGTCTTGCTGCTCGACAAATCAATGAGTTCGTTTTGTATGTGGTGGCCGAGGTAGCTGGTGTGACTGGAGGTCCCTTTTTGGACACGGTTAATGTGCTCTTGCATTAGGATCAAATTGTGCCATCAGTTCAACTTCTTTCAGAAAATTGCCATTTGATGGTGAGAACAATTTTTCTGTATGTCCCCTTAGTGCCAAATTCCTAACTGCCAGAGAATGCACAATAGCAGTGAGACGTGTCAGCACCGCTCTCCATCTCAACTTCTCAGCCTCCAGAAGTGCCATCTCCTGCTTGTCAATGGTCTCCCCCTTTCTCATCTCACTGCCAGTTCTTTCCAGATTTTCATAGAATTTAGGTCGTTCTGAACTGTTGTCATGTGATGTGAGCAATGAGCTTGCATGCTTCCAGTCCGAGAGTCCCAAACTTGTTAAATTTATTTTCCTCTTGGAAAATAATGTACAACAGAAACAGAAAAGGCTGTTGTTTTTTAAGGAATAGACCAACCAACTTCTGGTTATATTTCCCCACTAACCAATGACTTCCTGAAGTATTGATGGTGGAAACTTCTTCCGTCACTGTCGTTTCTAGGGAATACAAAGTCAGATGGTACTTGACTTGGTCCCCTGGAAACCAGTTGTGTCCGAATTCTCTCAGTCAGAACTGAAGGCCAGTTAGCAGGGTCGGTGGACAGAGACTATCCTCAGGAGGCGATTCTGCTCCAGGCATTTCTAATAGAAAGAACAAGAGCATTACTCATTAGTATACACACCTAAGTTAGATAACACATATTCACAGCACTTTGTTATGGTGGTGGTGTTATGGAATTATGGTGGTGAAACACCACACATACCCAGTAACCCAGACCCAGTGATAATAACATTATAATTTATAACTGTTTGCAAAATGCTTTGCAGGGATGCACACACATACACACACACGCACACACTCACAGACATATGTGCACACAAACTCACCTGAAGAGTCCTGCCGGGGAGATAGAAGCAAATGGGTCTTCATCCTCAGGATCAGACTGCATTTGTGGAGACATATGTGAGGCTGAGGAGGTAGATGGCTCCTCAGCCTCAATAATGGCAGAAGTAGACGGCTTCTCATCCTGGCTAGTGGCAGAGGGTGTTCCAAAATATTTCAAAAGTGCCCCTGCAAATAGTAAATAGAACATAACAGACCAATGCATGAATAGGCTAGTACAATTAATTTAACATGTTATTAAGCACAATTTATTAAACTTTTAGAATAGGAAACAAATGAATAATACAACCTCCTTGGTTAATGGCTAATTATATACATAATAGTACACTTCAAATGACTCAGAAAGCTATATCACAAAATAGCAGTGCAATAGCAGTGAAGAGTAGATGACATAGCTCTATACCTTTATCTTTTGCTCGTTTCTCCTCTTCTTCTTTCCTCTTTTTTCTAAACTGAGCACCTGATAGCTTTGACCTCTTCTATCCATTTGCGGTTATTTGACAGACCTTAGTGGCTTAGTGTGAAGATTCGTTCTGTAATAAATAATATACATTTCACTATTTAACCAAACCCAGAAAAATAACATTACATATGTTAAAGTATGGGCCTTTATTCCCAATAATATTAATCTGGAAGCATTTTGCATTGTTTAGGTCTTTTATGGGAAGGTTTATGGAAAATGCAATAGATGGTTTTTTATTAATAAAAATATATTATTGATCTTTTATTATTTATTTTATTTTATTTTTTATTTTATTTATTTCTTTATTTATTTATTCTTATTTTTATTTTTTATTTTTGCAGGCGCTCATGCCGCCCCTCCACAAATGCCGCCCTGTGCGGCTGCCCATATTCCCATATGAGGAACCGCCACTGCATAGCAAGTTATGAAACTGGTCATTTTTCCATTATGTATGCCGTTATCCTGCCAAATGAATATTAGGTGCTCGCCACCTCAAACGTACAGTATATTAATAAAATCTGATTATTATTACATTAATCTTTGAAAAAATATAAACTTATATGCAGAGCTGGGCAATAAATACATTGAATGTATTTAAATACTAAATACTGAATACATGGGAGAAATGTATTTAAATACTAAATACTAAATACATTTTACGAATGTATTAGATACTAAATACATTTACGAATGTATTTAGATACTAAATACAAAATATATCAATTGTATTTAAATACATTTGTAAATACATTTTAAATACATACAAATTTTAACATATGCATTCACTAATTCATGTTTGATAAATTTCTACTTTAGGGGACACGGTGAATTTCGAAATAATACACCACTCGATAGATCAGACGATTTTAAAAGCTTTTTCATCAATGAATTTTCCATCGCAAATTGGATTGATTGCAACGAGTTAGTTACACAGGCCCACTTAAGGCAGAGCCGTTTGTACGATTATTCGGTCAATTTCAAGATATTTTTTGATGTCTAAAAAAACACTCACCTTCAGATGAGTGTACAGATTCGTTGTAGCATTGCTTGCAGCAGAGACTTCGTGTTTACACAGCAAGCAGGTGCACTTTACCTTATTACCGTCTTAGATTTAATTTTAAAGTATTTTCCATCAAACAGAGGGTGCACTAAATTGTTATCTGCGATATATCACTGTTGATTCACCGGATTTGCTTGTTGAAGCCATGACACGCACACGATGTTAGAAAATCTAGAAGAGGAAGAACATTGTTGTCCAAGGCGATATGATGACTAAGCTGATTGATGCAGCATTGCTTGTATATATTAAGTTAAGGTGTATATATCCCATCATAATTGTAAGGTTAGTGAAAAATTAACTTAATTTAGAGCTAGCATTTTTTAGCTCTTGTGGCATCATTGTTTGGTCACACTGTTGGCATCATTTTGGGGCGCTGCGCGTTCTTTCTACTCGTTTGTGGAAGGTCGTACGTAAAGGTGTGGTCTGATAGAGAGCTCTCTTGCAATTCAGTTTGGTTTTTAGATACATGATTGTTGCATCGTGCATAGTCCAGGTTGCGTTGTTGTTGCAAGGTTCAGAAAGAAGACCACAAATAGTACCCTTTTTGTTTACTTTAAGTCATGTAATTAAGGTCTAAGGTAGGCCCGCATCGAGTCAGCAACCTGAGGTAGGACCTAATAGGATCTCAAATCCGTAAAGTTTAATGTTAGCTTAACTTGGGCTACAGGTAGAACTGGCCTTAGAATTTGGCCGTTCACGGCTCAGCTGGGATTTTGAACCCGACAAAATAAATAAAATAACATGGTCCTTCAGAACCGGATTCTACCCCAAGACTGAGTCAGTGACTATTTTTCGGCAAAGTTCTGATTGTGCAAATTGTATCCCAAGTTAGGCCTAGACGGGTTGAGTATATTGAGTTAAGGTCCCAGGGTAAAAGGTTTGGTCGCCCAATTGCGAAACTTGGCCAGTCGTCTTCGTTTTTGGCCTACATTTTTTCCGGTTTGGTTAATTTGGGTTATTATTGAATAAGGTCCCAGGGTAAAGTTTGGTCGCCCAATGCGAAACTTGGCCAGTCGTCTGTCGTTTTGGCCTACATTTTTTCCGGTTGGTTAATTTGGGTTATTATTGAATTAAGGTCCCAGGGTAAAGTTTGGTCGCCCAATTGCGAAACTTGGCCAGTCGTCTGTCGTTTTGGCACATTTTTTCCGTTTGGTTAATTTTGGGTTATTATTGAATTAAGGTCCCAGGTAAAGTTGGTCGCCAATTGCGAACTTGGCCAGTCGTCTGTCGTTTTTGGCCTACATTTTTTCCGGTTTGGTAATTTTGGGTCATTATTGAATTAAGGTCCTGGGGTGGAAATTTGGTATTCCATACTGGTGTTTGGTTAGTACCCCCACCCAGCAATTCAGTTTATTTGAAAGTAAAATTTGCGTTTGATCAGTTTGGTTAGTATTTCTGCCAATTCAACTCATTTGGTATTGAGCCCAAGGGTTTTTAAATTGAGATGAGTGCAGCTGAATTGAACAAATTTATAAAAAGGAGAAGCGCCTACAAAGGTCTAATTACAAGGTCATTGCCACTATAGATTCTGCCATAGCAAGAGGATTTACGCTTAGTGACTGCGCAGCTTTCCCTATTAGAAACTAAAAAGGTTGCTCTAAGTGAGGTAAATGTTAAAATTGAGGCTCTTATAGAAGGGATGAAATAGAAAATAAACTAATTTACTTTGAAGAGATTATTGATGATATAATTAACGTAGGCCTCGAGCAAAAGAGTTTAGTAGCTCAGTACAGTTAGAGACCAGGTCTGATAATGAAGTTAAGGTTAAACAGATCTGTAGTTCAATTACCGAGGCTTGTACTCAAAACATTTTCTGGGAGTATTCAGGAATGGCAAGGATGGGCAGACAGTTTTCAATCAGCAGTTCATTCTAGTCAAGTGTTAAGTGCCGTGGAGAAGTTTAATTATTTGCGGTCCTCTTGGAAGGGGAGGCAGCAAAGACTATAGCAGGATTAGCATTAACAGAGGCTAATTATAATGTGGCTTGGGATATATTAAAGAAACGGTTTGGTAAGCCAGAGATCTTAATTAAAAGCCACCTCCGTGCACTTTTAGCTATACCTTCTGTTAATAATCCTAATAGTATCAAGGAGTTACGGCAGTTATATGATGAATCTGAAATTAGAACTAGGTCCCTGGACAACTTGGGTGTAGGAATGGAAAAGTATGGTATAATGTTGGTTCCTACACTGGAGTCTAAATTGCCTAGCTCAATTTTGCTTGAATAAGTAGGGGACACTCTGCAGAACATGTGTCATCCCCCTTCAGCAGATGTTAAGTCTTTTAGGCACAGAATTAGCAAGACGAGAGGGAGTTGAGTTTGCACAATGGGATGGTAAACAAGGGGACAAAGGCAGGCACAGCACCAAAGTTTCAAAAAAGGAATAGCCAGGTACAGTGTCAGCTCTACATGCCTCCTCTGAGAATAAATTAAAGGGAATCAAGGAATGCATATTTTGCGAAGGCAACCACAAGTCATATAAATGTGAGGTGGCTGAGGCCTTACCCTTTGAGGAGAGAAAGGACAGGGTAACTAAGTCAACAGCATGTTTTAAGTGTTTTTGGAAAGGTCATAGAGAGCAAGGTTTTGTAAGTTTAAAATTTTGTGCAAAAAATGTCATGGTAGGCATCAGCCATTATTGTGTGAAACACTCTTAGTAGGCCTACCCCAGAAGTAGAGACATCAGTGGCACATGCCACTGCTATGCAAGGGAGTAAAGTAAAGGGGATTATTGCAAACAACTGCAGCCTTATTAATTGGAATGAGGGAGAAGCTACTGTAAGAGTGTTGTTGATAGTGGTAGCCAGTGTAGTTTTATTAAGACCAGAATTTCCAGAAAATTGAAGTTTAAAGAACTTAAGAGGAAAATTTAAGAATTTCTGGGTTTGGGGGTTCCGTTCAAAACCGAACTAAATTTAAGAAGGTAGAAGTTCTGGTTAAAGGGTTGTTACCGCAAAGTCCACTATCAAGGTCCAAGCTGTAGAGATTGAGGAACTTGTGCTCCAGTCACTACTTGTTTAGATATGGCATGTGTCCAAGAATTGCAAGTAAAGGAATTAATTTGGGCAATAATAAGTTTGAGGGAACAGAAGATATTAGTCTTTTGATTGGAGCTGACTATTATTGGGACTGGTAATATTGTCCGTGCATCTCAAGGCCCGGTAACTATTGAAAGTAAGCTAGGCTGGATGCTACATGGTAGTTATTGCAATGAAATGGAAGTTAAGCTCTTTTGTTAAGATTGAGGGAGAACAGCCATGGTCTGGAAAGGCATTTGAAAGCGTTTTGGGAACTTGAATCTATTGGCATAAAGGACAACCAGCAAGTACAGTGAAACAATGATGTTTTAGAGCAATTTGAAAAAGGGATTGGGTTTTAGAGATGGTTGCTATGAAGTTGGCCTACCATGGAAGGATTCTTGCAAACCCGGTTCAAACCTTCAGCTAGCTAATCGGTGGTTGGAGACTTCATTGTACAGGCTAAGAAAAAATGAGGAGTTGTTAATTGAATACGATGAGGCCATCCTAAGTTATGTAAGGGAGGGCTATGCTGAAAGGGTGCAAGGTGAGCTGGTGAGCCAGGGAGGCACATTATCTGCCACCCACCATGCAGTGGTACGGCGACACAAAACTACCACCAAACTGAGGGTAGTTTTTGATGGCTCAGCCAAGGACAAAGGTGGTGTGTCCTTGAATGACTGTTTGGATGCTGGGCCAAATTTAAATGCAGATTTATTTTTTGTTACTGAGATTCAGGTTGGTAGAGTAGCATTGACTGCAGATGTGAAGCAAGCCTTTTTGCGGATAAAGTTAAAACCAGAGGACAGAGATGCAGTAAGATATCTGTGGGTGGATACGAAAGACTTGTTGGAAAATGAACCTAAGGTTTCAAGCATATAGAATGAAGTCAGTGTTGTTTGGCCTCAGCTCTAGTCCATTCTGTTGGCAGCTACTATGCAGTTACCATTTAAGAAATATTCTGAAGTCTATCCTAACACTATTGAACACATAAGGAAAATTTTTATGTTGATGATTTGCTATGTTCCGTGGATAATACAGAAATGGCTAAACAGATATTAATGGAGGCTAGAGCTATAATGAGGGAGGCTGGCATGGAGCTCAGAAAATGGCAGACCAATCATTCGCAATTACAAGAGTTTATGAGTCATTCCTCTGTAGTACCTGATGCAGCAGAAAGTATTGAGGATTCTGGTATTAAGGAGTTGTGGGCAATAGACGCAAAGGTGCTAGGACATCGTTTGGCAGCAAGATGATGATTTGTTTACCTTCAATGGGAAATCTTTAGTAGAGCTGGCTGAGAATGAGACAAGGTGGACAAAACGTACAGCTCTTAGTTTGGCTTCGAAGGTCTTGATCCTCTTGATTCCTGGCTCCATTTGTGATAAGTCAAAAATTTGGTTTCAGAGCCTCTGGGAAATTGGACTTGGTTGGGACCAAGAGTTACCTGATCATATGGTGGTAAGGTGGAAATATTGGTTCAAAGAATTGGCACATCTGTGGAGACATTGAAATCCCAAGATGGTACTTTGGAGAGTTGAACAATAGTCCAGACAATTGGAGCTGCACATCTTTTTGTGATGCAAGCGAGGAAGCCTATGCAACTTGTATTTATATAAGAGGCGCATTGCAAGAGAAGTAAGTTGCAGGTTGGTTGCTGCAAAGAGCGAGTAGCACCTTTGAAAAGGCTTTCGGTTCCAAGGTTGGAATGATGGGTGCCGTTATTTGCTAGTCGGCTTGCAATTACAGTGCGAGTCTTTGGCCCTCTATGAAATTCCAAGCTATTATTGGACAGACTCCACTATAGTTTGGCACTGGTTAGAAGTCAGGCAAGGAAATGGAAACCATTTGTTGCCAATAGGGTGGAGGATTCAAGCGCACACAGATCCCAAGCAATGGAAGCATTGTCCAGGCATCCAAAACCCCGCTGACTTACCAAACGAGGAATTTCAGTGAAAGATCTTTCACAGTCAAGTTTGTGGTGGAATGGGCCAGAGTGGCTAAAACTTGGAAGTGAAAACTGGCCTTCTAATCAGCCCATTGTAGGAGAATGCCAGGCTGAAGAAGCATGGGTGAGTGAGGTGAGAAAATGCGCTGTGAACAGTTGTCAAGTTATGCAGCAGGACCCCATATTGAGGCTTGAGACATTAGCAGTCTGAAAAGATTGTTAAGAGTGACAGCATGGGTATATAGATTACCAACAACATTAAGGGAGAAACAAGAAGGGAAGGAATTCTGAACAGTAATGAGATTCAGCAAGCCAGGAATACTGGGTGGTATATATGCAGAAGGAAAAATTTGGTGAAGAGAGAATTGCTCACCAGCCATCCATTACAGGTTCTACCAACACATTCTGCGCTCAAGGGTTTGGATGTGTTTTTTGGATCAGGATTTATTGAGAGTAGGAGGTAGACTACAGTTTTCTGGGCTTCCAGAGGAGAAAAGACATCCAATTTTGCTACCTTCTGGGGGCGACCTTGTGGGCCTTTTGATCCTGGATACGCATCATAAGCTGCTACATGGGGAGTTAGAGAAGTGATAATAGATTAGACAACAATTTTGGATTCCCAAAATTAGACAAGTAGTTGAAAAAGGTCTTGCATAAGTGTGGTTGCAAGCGTTGGAGGCAAAGCCTTATATGAAAAGGTGGCTCCACTTCCAAGAGAACGGTGTGTCTATACTGCCCCATTTGATGTAGTGGGAGTAGACTTTGCAGGGCCAGTCTATGTGTATGAGCGAGGGGAGTCTAACAAAGGTTATATATGTCTTTCACCTGTGCTACCACCAGAGCAATCCATTTGGAGTTGGTAAGCAACTTAAGTAGCGATGTATTTCTTTTGGCCTTTAAAAGGTTTGTGAACAGAAGGGGTTTCCCAAATAAAATCATATCGGATAATGCAAAAACCTCAAAAAGGCTGCAAAGGAACTCCAAGAAATTGGTCCTTGCTAAAAGAGGAAGGATTCCAATCCTACTTTTCACACCAAAGGGTACAGTGGGAGTTTATGGTGAGAGAGCACCATGGGGGGAGGATTTTGGGAAAGGCTAGTGAGAAGTGTAGTGTTCATTAAAGAAACTTTTATCTTAATGCTCATTTGAGCAAAGAAGAATTCTGCACTGTTTATGTGAAGTAGAAGCAATGGTGAACAGTAGGCCTATCACTTTTGTTTACCACAGTATGCAGAGCCATTGACCACCAAATCATTTCTTTGTGGTAAACGATTAACATCAAGCCCCAGTGTGCCAGAAGACTTGCAGCCTATTCAGAGCACTCAAGGAGAGTTAACCAGACGGTTCAGGTACCTTGAAGAGCTACAAGATCAGTTATGGAAGAGGTGGCAGATGGAATACTTGCCAGAACTCAATTATTACCCATCAGGCAAGGTAAAGGGGCTCAATACAAATTGTATAAAGGTGGGAGACGTGTAATGATTGGGGATGAAAGACCAAGGCAATGCTGGAAGCTTGGCATAATTGAAGAGTTGTTTGTGGCAAAGACAATTTAGTAGTCTGCACTGGTAAAGACTTCAGGAGGAAAGTTAAAGAGACCTATACAAAAAACTCTATGCTTTAGAAATCAGCAAAACCACAGAGTCAAGATGAAACATTGAGTTACAGCCTCATGGAGAAGGCTTGGCTAACCTTGCAGAAGGTAATGACAACAATGCCTCTTCGGTGGGGAGTGTTAGAAAATCTAGAGAGGAAGAACCATTGTTGTCCCAAGGCGATATGATGACTAAGCTGATTGATGCAGCATTGCTTGTATATATTAAGTTAAGGTGTATATATATCCATCTCATAATTGTAAGGTTAGTGAAAAATTAACTTAATTAGAGCTAGCATTTTTTAGCTCTTGTGGCATCATTGTTTGGTCACACTGTTGGCATCATTTTGGGGCGCTGCGCGTTTTTTCTACTCGTTTGTGGAAGGTCGTACGTAAAGGTGTGGTCTGATAGAGAGCTCTCTTGCAATCAGTTTGGTTGTTTAGATACATGATTGTTGCATCGTGCAATAGTCCAGGTTGCGTTGTTGTTGCAAGGTTCAGAAAGAAGACCACAAATAGTACCCTTTTGTTTACTTTAAGTTCATGTAATTAAGGTCTAAGGTAGGCCCGCATCGAGTCAGCAACCCTGAGGTAGGACCAATAGGATCTCAAACCGTAAAGTTTAATGTTAGCTTAACTTGGGCTACAGGTAGAACTGGCCCTTTAGAATTTGGCCGTTCACGGCTCAGCTGGGATTTTGAACCCGACAAAATAAATAAAATAACAACGATAAAGAAATCAACCGCTTTCGACTAAGAGTGGCACACAACTGATTGAACTGACACGTTGAAACATGAACCATGCTGTACTACACTGTCGACGCGTCGTACTGTGCTGTACAGAACGTGTATTAAACCAGTAAAAGTATTTACATTTTTATATTTTGAGTATTTAAATACTATATTTAAAATACATGAAAAACAATGTATTATAAATACAGTTCTAAATACACAAATGTATTTAAATACTGCCCAGCTCTGACAGTAGTTAAGTTTAGAGTAGTTTAGAGTAGTTTGTGAAGTTAAAAAAAAATGCAAGTGTCTATTTACTAAATGATGTTATATATATCATATCATAAGTTATAACTATGGTTACGAAAATGGACCTTTCCTGTCAAGGAGGGGTCGTCGGGTAAAGATTCAGTAGAACACATCCACCCAAACTAGTGACAAAAAAAGGTTTTTCTGGTGTATTTCATGCTGTTTCAATGAATCTGGCCTTCATTCTGGCGCAAATGCACCGTTATGGAGATCCCCCCCCCCCCGAGGGCTTTGAAAAGGGAAATTGTGGCCTAAAAAGGCCAGAATCAATTGAAACATGAAATACCCAGGAAAACCTATTTTAGTCAGTGTGAAAAAAACTATATAGGGCTATGGGTTGATTGCCTGATACCCTCATCCGTTGGAAATTTCCAGCAGATTACAGTGGAGAGTTAACGACAAAAGCCCTACGTTTTTTCGTTAGAGAGTTATGTATGTGTAGGTCTTCAAAAGGACCTCGTTATGTTTATTTGCCTTCGGTATTTGCGTTGCCTAATGATAAAGAAAGGAATTGCCTTACCTTATTATTTCGTTGGGACTCGCTTCTGTTTCGATGTAGGGTCGTGACGATGTTTTTCGATGTAGGGCCGCGGTACGATGGAGTTACACAACGAGTTGCTTTGATGTAATTAATATAGGCAGTCACTATATACCTGAAGGAATAGGCCTATCCTTTTTATAGTTACTAGTACAGTTCCCGTCGCTTCGCTGACGGTTAGACAGGCTAAACTACAGAAAAGAACGCAGCCGTGAAAATTTTGAGCTTCACATTGTCATTTCTGAATCTGGTATCTCCCAAAACCTCCTCATCCCCATTCATGCAACTTGGGGGCGAACCCCCTCCCCCATTACCCCCATCCCCACCCTTCCCCCATTACTGCCCGGGATAAATTTCACAAACAGACAAACAGACAGGCTGCGAAAAATGCTCTGTATGAATTGGTCCACAATTAACCCACCCCTTATATCTCCAGTCTAACTATAGAGTAGATCAAGTCTAGCCTAGAGGGGTCATCAGCCTAGAGATTCCGGAAATGGTCCAGAGCGGGCAGATAAATTGAGGTCCACAGTAGGATTCCTCACAAGATTAGGTTAGGGCAATCTACCTTCACTTTGTTAAGCTATGAGTTGATGCTGGGTACTTAGGCCACAATGTAGGCCTAACTTGTCTGACCCAGCTTAATTTAATGTTATTAACTGTTTGGTGTAAAAAACTCAATTAGTCACTTACTTTTAGTTATTACAGTCTCTCCCTTCTCGGGTCTCATTCGAGAGCGTACTTTGCTGGTACGTCCTCTCGCCCCGTTCTTCGTTTCGTTCTCCTTTGTTCTCCTCTTCGCGGGGCTTCTTGTACCAGCGTTGTCTTGGTTTATTCCTCGGTTGGTTTAGCGGTAATGTACTCCATTACCGAGCACGCTCCTCCCACACAGTATATAAATACTAGTGTGGAGAATAACTCTGGTGAGCAACCAATTGGTTTCTTCCACCCAGTATTGACATAAAAGGAATTTAATAATTGTTAGATTAACTACCTACCTACTCAGTGAACCATTTTCGTTACCTCCCAACTACCCACTCATCAGTTTTCCATATACTGGGGGGCCCCGGGAGATAAAAATTTTGGTGTCATTGTCACCAATTTTTGTCTGAGTGTAGACTAGCTAACTATTTAACTGTAAATGCCTGTTAATCTGATTAACAGTGCCTATCCTCACCTTCTCATGAGAAGGTGTAGCATTTAATTAGAAGAGAAAATAACTCCCATAGGATGAAACTGTCTATGGTCTTTTACCATAAGAAAAGAAAAAAATGAAAAGTTAGAAGATAAAATTACAATTCCCCAGCATCTATTTTTTGTTGTAAAAATAGTCGCGCCTTTAATGCTGTTTGTCGCTGAGGTCTTGTGTCTGTCAATGTTGTAGTAGGATGCGTTACCACTCCTACTGTCAAAGGAATAGTTACTGGAAGTTCAGTGTCTCCAGTTGTTACTGTCAGTGGAGAAGGTTCTCCAAAGTCCATTGTTTTGGGTCCAGACTCTAAAGGGTACAAAAGAGAAATGTCTCTTGTGTGTCACCCGTTGAAGTCCTAATTGACCACTCTTGTTACCCGTCTGCCCCTGGTCTGAGTTCTGAAAACTCTAGCCAGAGGCCAGTATTGTCGGAGGAGTACTGTCAGTATGAGAACAAGGTCCCCTACCTAATTGTGCAGACCAATCCTTCTTAGTCATTTGTTTTATGTCTCTCCCTTAGACCCAATCAAGTACTCAGTTTTCCACTGTTTAATGAAATGAGCTTTAACTCTAGTTAAATGTTGTAACTTAGTCTGGAGCTCATCATGTCGTTGAGTCCAGTTTGGGTCTTCTGAAGAGTCTATATTGTAGTCCGGCAGGAGACTAACTTGTTCTCCCCGAATCAAATGATTTG